>FIZT01011387.1:0-32802 GCA_900065295.1 Paracoccus marginatus | reverse complement strand
CCTGATTCGCAAAAAGCAAAAAACTGATTTTCAGGGGGGAGGTGTCTCAAAAAAAATGACTTAGAGGGGGAGGCTCGGGGAGGCTTTTGGATATGTGATAGAGTAGACCCTCTTCTACATAATAAATCAAAAAAACGTTTTGTACCTATTAGTTTGAGGTCACGGCATTTTTGGTTCCATTTCTACCGGACTATGAACTTCTCAATGACAAAAGCATGCCAGAATTATTAGCTTTTTTGAATAAAATCCATCTAACTCACAAAGATCAAGATATTAAAATAAGAATATTATACAAATACTGTTGGTCGCCGATGACCACAGAGCTGATGGCAACAATGAATTTTAAAAAAGAATTCAAATTATTTATGTTTTTAATTTTTTTTTTCTAAACCAGATCCTATCGACAATTAGGTGCTACGTGCTAGCACTTTTTGGCCTGTTTTTGGGCCATTTTTTGGTGCTAGTGCTACAATATGCCAACGCCAGAATTGTGCCAGAATATGCTAGCATAATACTAGCACAGTTCTAAAAACATGTTTTTTATGCCAGTTGAATTCTAATAGGCGAATAATTAGCACTGGCATCAAAAAGTGGCCCAAAAACAGGCCAAAAAGTGCTAGCATTTTGTTGGCGGTGTGCTAGCATAATGCTGATAAGCATAATGATCCAAGCATTCAAGTAGCATATATGTTAGCAGGCCTGTGCAGAGGGGGGAAAGAGGGGTTTCCCCCAGGCCCGTGATTTTTTTGAAGGCCCGTAAGGGCCCGAGCGACAAAATTTCGAAAATTTTTGGAAAACAAAAACGCTCTAAATGAATTAATGTAGAGAGCTTTTTTTTTTTTTGCTCCCACGTCTTTCCCCTCCGGGCCTCGATTTTCTCTGTACGGCCCTGTATGCTAGCATCCTGAAATCCAAATTGTCGATAGGGATATTTCTACATTTTATTCTTTTTTTTCTAATTTCAATTTTTCTGGAATTTTTCCAATTTTTAGTGTGTTGATTTTTTTTTCAATATTTCTTTTTTCATTTTTCCCCATTTCCCAAAATTTTTGGTGTCTTCAAATTTTTTATTTTGAATGCTATTCAAATTTTTGATATCTATGTGATCCTCAGCTTTTTTTAATTTTCAATTTTTTAAATTTCTTTCTACAATCTTGTCATTATTTGGATTCCAATTCGCTGACCAGTTTTCAATTTTTTCTTTTTTTCAAGTTCTACAAAATTTTTTCATTTTTCAATGAATGGTTTTTTTTGTTTTTCACTAAGAATTTAGATTTTGTATGTTTTCTCAGTTAAAAAAAAAAAAAAATGCTCTGTTTCTAGAATTATCAGTTTTCAAATTAACCTATATTTTTCACGATTTTTTGGTGTTTTTTTTTCAGTTTTTCATCCAGTTTTTTGATTTGGAAAATTTCTCAGATTTTCATCTTTTTCTTTAATTTTTGTTAAATTTTTCATCTCAAATCTCTTAGTTTATGTTGGTTTCTGATTTCTGTTTCAATTATTTATTGGCAAGGGGAGTACCCAAACTGGCAAAAAAATTTTGCAGCCAAACCAAGACAGATCGATAGAGCATCTAAAAATACCCCCTACCCCCGTAAGCAAAATTTTAGGCGCTAAGCTGCACCCCCTGATTTTTAGTGAATTTTTTAAAATTGAATTTGAGCCTAAATTGATTAATGATTATGCGTCAAAAATATATAAAATTTTACCTAATTGAGCTAGAGGTCTGAAATTTGGTATGTAGCCTATATTGGACCCGCTGAATTGATTGGAGGTGGTTTCAAGCCGTTCTGGAGCCTCCAGCAAATTTTGAAAATTTCCAGCCAACAAAAAACGTTCCAAAATCTCCAAAAATGCGGCTTAGCACGCATATAAATGGGATCGGTGCATTTTGGTGACCCCCCCCCCCCTCGACCGATTAGGATCGGTTTTTCAAAAGTTTGCAATTCCAGTTCGGGATCGTAATTTCTGAGAGAAATGAAAAGTTCTTGAAATACGAAGGTGTCGGGGAAAAAATTTGGATTTACCAAATCGAATGAGAGCCGTTTCGAGCCTTTCTAGAGCCTCCAGCCAATTTTGAAAATCTGCTGGAGGCTCCAGAACGGCTCGAAACCGCCTCCAATTAATTCAGCCGATTTTCAAAAATTCACCAAAAATCATTGGATGCCACTTGGCACCCGAAATTTTAATTCGGGGGGTATTTTTACATGTTCTACCGATCTGTCTTGGTTCGGTTGCAAAATTTTTTCGCCAGTACGAGTAAGTACTTCTCTCGTTAGAAAAATATATTGAAAATTTTTTTCAATACTAGATACCTTATGATCAGTGTGGAATGTGTGTATGTGTATGTACATTTTACTCTGCGTACAAGAAACGATAAATTTGTTGGCGAAGAAGAAAAATACATAGGTATGCGCGAGTGCCGGCGGTACTATCGTATGATTTTTCTGCTCGCCTTGTCTTTCTTTTGCTGCGTGGCTTGCGAGCTGCGTCTTCGGTCTTCGGTGTTCGCATGTTTTCAATAATCCGCTGGTATACGATAAATATTGTGTATTACACGGGTACGGAATTTTAAAAGGCGGAGAGAAGATTTTATTCGGTCGATAAAGTACACATTGAAAATGTACGCAGCTCGGCTGAATAAAAAAAGATAGCGAACCGGGTATCTATACCGGAGAAAACAGAGACGGCTGTACGTATAGAAAGGAAAGAAAAAAAAATAGCCGGAGAAGAAGTAAAAAAAAAGAGGAAAAAAAACTAAACCCGTAAATCAACGTTACTAACGTCGTCATTATTAGCCGCTGGTATAATTATAAAATGTTGAACCCAATCAACAATCTGTACAGCTCTGCTACCGTTAACCCGCGCACCAGATTCTCTATTCGGCTTGGCAACCGCCGCCGAGGCATCTCAGCAACAACGTTTCGTTTTATTTCTCAATATACACTAGTGCCTCTGCCTATACACGTATAGGTATATCTATAGCTTATTAGTCGTCTGTAATTAACGACACAGCTTCCGTAGTGCCGGCTTTAATTAATTACTTTACTCGTCGCGTATTATATGTATATTATACGTAAAGATTGTATAGTCTCGCGAATGTAGCTCGGTCGAACTATTACTCGTATTAGAGTACCTACATATAATATAAGAGACGAATATTCGAAGATTATCTTATTCCAGCGAGTGTAGAATGTCGCGTATATGTATACGGGGAGAAGTGCTTGGCAAATGGCAAAAGTAGCATAAAATATCTTCATTTATTTCTCGTTCCGTTAAGCCGTCCATTTAATGGAAGTCGAGTGCTGGATTTTTTTATTCTACGAATAAAAGCGAATATCTCAGTCATAATGGTATTAGCCGATACCTACATCGATTCACAATAATGAAGATGTTATCGAATAAAAAGCTTTCCAATTTTAATACGTTTTCGTGCTCGCGATTGGTGGTATTCTCTGATAACTGCAGCATGCGTAGAGATGCTGTACCTAAGTGACGTTGATAATGTGCTCTTGTCGTTTGTCCAGATTTTTTTTTTTTTTTAGCCGTACGAACGTATAGTAGGTGACTGTTGCATATGTATGAGAATTCAGAAATGGAAATTATCTCGTTCCGAGGCAGAAAGATAATGATTCTCTAGTGCAACGTGCGTATGGGTGCTCGTGTGATAGAAAGGGGAATTCAGATCAACGTCTCTTGAAAACGATTGGCGAGTGTTTTAAAATAGGTACTTGATTCTTGTGGAAATTTCGGATGAGGCTTAGCAAATCTCTTCTACAGATTCATTCAAATATTTAACTGGGTAGCTTCCATGAAGTGAAATTTTCGCACCTGGTGTTCGTCGTCTTTCTTTCTTTGCATTGGCACAGATGATTTTAAAATTGGATCGATTGAATGAAAAACAAGCCATCGAATCCGTCCTTCGGATGGAGTTTTTTTCAACTGTTGGGGCGATTCGATGGGAATTTTTCATTTCCAGTATACACTTACTCATTGCGCAGTTAGGTACCTACCCACACTTCTTCAGATGAATTGAAGAAGAACGTTATCTTGAATTTTGACCTAATTCGGTATGCTATGAGTGTGAGACCAACGAAAAAATTTTGAACACCCCAGGTGAAACAGGAGGGGAGCAGGAGGTCCCCAAAGTGCAGCTCCTCATAGGTGGATTTCAGGGTGGGCTTGAGGGCACCAGGCCCTTTCAAATCATTTTTTTGGGCTGCAATTAGAATTAACATTGATAGGTTTCTAGCATCAAGAGTTTTTTGTGAAAAATGAACAGTTTGAAAAAATGGAAAATTTTAAAATTCTATGAAAATGAAAAATTTTGTGAAAATGTAAACATTGAAAATTTTAAAAGTTTGTGAAAATTGGAAATTCTGTAAAAATTGAAAAATTCCAAATTCTGCCCAAGTTAAATTTTCAATTTTTACAGAATTTTTCACTTTTCCAAAATTTGGAATGTCCCATTTTTACAAAATTTTTAAGATTCTGTGAAAATGGAAAATTCCGTGGAAATTGAAAATTTCCAAATTCTGTGGAAGTGAAAAAAATTCTATGAAAGTGAAAAATTCTGTAAAAGTGAAAAATTCTGTGATAATTCCAATTTCAAAGTTCTGTGAAAATGAAAAATTTTGTAAAAATTAAAAAATTCTGTAAAAATTAAAAATTTCCAAGTTCTGTGAAAATGGAAAATTTCCAATTTCTGTAGAATTGAAAAATTCTGTGAAAATGGAAAATTATATAAAAATTGAAAAATTCCAAATTCTGTGAAAGTGAAAAATTCTGTGAAAATTGAAAGTTTCGAAGTTCTGTAAAAAAGGAAAATTTTGCTGAAATATTAAATTCTGTGAAAATGAAAATTTTAAAGTTCCGTTCAAAATTGAAAGTTTTGAAATTCTATGATATTGGAAAATTTTGCAAAAAAAATTTTGTAAAAATTGAAAAAACAATCGTGAGGAATAGAAAATTTTCATGTGGTAAAAAGATCATTTAAAATGGCCAAATGAAAAAACTCACTGCGAATTCGAGTTCAGTAGGCCAAACTACCCTCAGTGCCCTAATTTAGACCTTTCAAGCGATCGTTTTGCCCAAAATTGAGAAATTTCAACTTTTTGCCATTTCATCATCAATGGCTAAAAAAATACAAAAAAAGATTTTTTCAAAAGGGAGTGCATTCTGGAAACCTTCTGCTCCTCTCCACTTTCACCCGGGGAACTGCAAAAAAATTTAGCTGAAGAAAAGACTTTTTATAATGGAGCCTTTTTCGTTCGCCTTCAAAAATGATGCCAGATTCTGCATTGGTATAGGAATTTTATGGATCAAAATTCCTACCTGGGAACAACTGAGTTGACTCTTCTGCCTTGAAATTCGAAGTGAAAGAACTTTTTGATTTATGACCTTTTTTCCCCCTTTATATCCTTTATTGAGGCTTCAGAGCTGAAACCCCTGTATTCTCAAAATTTTGCTAAAATGTCTGTACTGCATCGCGAATTACGAGCCCATTAGCGAATAGGACTCGGCTGGGCTTGAGTGTTCTCGGATATTTTTATTCATCCAGTTTGTTTGTTTGTTTCATTGAACAGAGATGGCAAGGAAACGATGACAGATATGTCTTCATCGGGCAGCGCACCCTCTCCAGTGGTTTGCCCGTTGGCTAAATTGGGTCGTTTGTCGCCGTCAACGGTGCGATTACCATACGGCAGCAGTCCGATAGCGAACCGCAGGTTTAAGTCGACCTCGTCCGAATCATTGGATTACAAATCAACGCCGCCGCCGCTGCATTCGGATTATATATGTTGCGCGAACCGGAACACGTACTCTTTGCGGTATGCGGATCCGCCATCCTATGATCAGCAGCCAGCCACCGTGTTTTACGCGGCCGACGGCTGCAGCGAGAAAGACGATTATTTTCCGACGACGTTGACATCTCCGGTCGATCGTGCGTCCCCGTATTTGGATCAAGGTACGTTTCTATTCGAATCGCGAACCGAGCCTCGGTAACAGTATAGAAAATAGTTTCATCTTTCAGGCTACCATACATTGATGCCGGCTGTAAATCCGGCAGCATGGCCCATACCTATGTCTACACCAGTCGCCAGCAAGTACACGAAAAGAGCGCCTTCGTCCAAATGCAATCACTTTGATCGATTACCCGATACCATCGTGCTGCGCGTGTTCAGCTGGCTCAGCACCAGTGAGCTGTGCTCAGCTTCGAGAGTCTGTCACCGGTGGTACAACATTGCCTGGAATCAATCACTCTGGAGTACGATTACGTTACACGGTGAACGCGTATGCGCCGATAAAGCCATCAAAAGCATTCTAAGACGACTTTGCGGGCAAGGACAGAATGGCAGTTGTTCGGGAATCAAGCAGTTGTTCATTTATGACGGAGCCAAGATCACGGATAAAGGATTAACGTCCTTATCTCGAAGGTGTCCCGAATTGACCCATGTTCAGTTGCAGAATTGCCCCACGTTGACCGATTCTTCGATTACGGAGCTGGTGACGAGGTGTCCTTGCATACAAAGGTTGGATTTAACCGGTGAGTTCTCAGCTTAGACGCGATAGTAAAGAACTAGACCATTCCAAAATTTATTCTTGGGCCAGCGAATGCATATTGGTTATGTTGTGGTGTCAAATGCTGTTCTCTTTGCCTCTCATCGACCAGTTTTTATGGCTCTTGAAAAGATAACTAGAAAGTATACTTGGATGTATGCTGAAGTGTTGCGATCGTTTTTTTCTCTCTCTCTCTGAGCCAATTTTAATTATTCCGAGAAGCCAATACTATAAACAAAGTGTCTCCGAGGTGATTATCGCCGGAATGATTTAGTATGTTGGCAACGACCGTTTGCTACCGAGCGTACCCGGTATATATGACTTCATTTAAAATGCGATTAACGGTAAATACTGCGAACAGAAGATAACACAGCTACACGAGTCCATCGACTGCGGCAACTGCATAATGTCGTACGTATGTACATTCAGATGTACTGCCAGCTCGACTGTTACAGTAGCCTTCTCTCTTATCAAAGAGGCTCGTAATATGTAGGTAAATCATCGCCGTGGTAGCCGGTATTATTGAATGTAGTGCCCCTGCATTGATGTTTGCTGAACGTATCACGTTATTTATAGGCTGAGCCGAATACGAATCTAGATTCCACAACGCGTGTCTCGGTGTAGTCTGGCCTCAGCTGTGCAGGAAAAGGCTTCCGCTTGCGGTTATGGTGGGAAAATACTCATTACTGGGCCTGAAGGAGGATGGGGATGACTTAGGGACTGCTGTTTTTGGATATTTTGGTGACAAGAAAGCTACATAACTTGACTATTGGTCCCAGTTCCAAGAATTTTTCACTTTCTGGCCCTTTTTCTGGGCTCCCCTCATAAAGGACCCCGATCCAATTTTCAAGTGTTAGAAGTCTGAAATTTGAGTGACCCAATTTAGAGCTCAAAGTGAGCCTAAATACCAAGTTTGACTTTTTCTGACTCATAACTCTCGAAATAGCGATGAATTTTTATAATGGGGCATGTACTTTCTGAAAACCATTCTCATTAAGAAGTCAAGACTCTCCACCTCCTCATCAGGTGATCCATTTATTCAGACAGAGGTTGAGAAGGCACTGAACAACTTTTGCTGCAAAATCAACTCATGTGAAGATAGTGGGAAAATACAAAATAGCATTTTTGAGGGGGCTGGAGCTTCCATCAATCTGTGGGGTGGTAACTCATAGAGGTTAGTCAGTGGACCACCCTCGACAATTATTTTTTTTGCTCGTCGTGCTCTCAAAAATGTGCTTATTTTCCTCCACCATCTGATATCATGCCCCAGATGACAGAAGGATGAAATGAGCTCACACAGATAATGTTTCGTCACAAAAATTGCCAAGTCTCATGGACGTAGGTCTAGGTACACATCGGTAAGTTTAATTAGTCGAACCTGCCCTGTAGGAATGAGGAAAACAACCGCGACTCTGGCTAGGATTACACATTGACGGTATCAATCACTCTTTGATAGACCGGTATGGCTCTGCGCGCGGGACGTGGCAGAGAGGCAGACGACTCGAACACTGTTTACGGCAAAAGATTACGTGTAGGTACGTACTTTTTTTTTACGCAAAAGGTCACGTCGCAATAATAAAACGTATTCTGGTTATGGTAAAATGGCACTACGTATGGTTGGTGGGTTCTATCTGGATGAGGAAAGGGGTGGGATAAAAAAATCATTTTTCAACACGTTTTATCATTCTGGCTCGTAGATTACAAAATATTCGCAAATTGAGGTGGGGTGAAGATAGAAATTACTAGGAATGCGAGAGGCTATACAGAGACTAGGGAAAAAAATTGCAATGAAAAGAAAATTGAATTTATGATACCGGCCGCGTTGAGCGCAAAGACTCGATCAAAATGCGAACAGGTTAAAAGCAGAAAGGCCTGTATGGCTCGTAACAACAATAAGTTCACTTGTAGCTGGTTATTGCGACATAAACTCTCGCGATATTATTACTATTTATGGACTATCTTTGATCTTAACGATGCTCTTTAACAGATTCAACTTGCACGTAAGCGTACCGTAGATATTTTACCTGCTTCGTACAGCTTGCAGCTTCGTCTCTCCGTTCTACTCCTTCTGTATTTATTTATCCCTAATGACCGTTTAACGATGTATTACGAGAAGAGAGAACGCGCGTTCGATGATTTTTTTCTGCGGTTTTTTTTTCTCCTATTTTACGATCACCAGTACCAACGGATTAATCGAACTTGTCGCCGGGTATAATTTTATAAACCACCGTCGAGAGGGCAGCCAGGTGATTTGTTAGGTTGTACCGGTCGTTGTCTATTTGCCAGTAAGTACATCCAGCCAGGTCTAGGCGACCGTCATCAACGTTCGTACCGTAGACGTATCTTTGGAAAATCATATTTTACGCAAATTACCGTCAACATCTTCGGTATCCGACTATCCGTGTGCTTCGTAGGAATTCTCGTCCCAAAACGAGCAAATCGGTTTACTCGGTTGATTACTGTATACCTGCCCAGATACAGCGTTGAGATGATTGGCTTCTCTATGGGCGCATATCGCCGCTATATTATGCTGATTTTATTGCGTATTATAATAAATGAAGAGTGTGGCTCGAGAAACTCGCATATGCATATAAATGTGTCTTTAGAGCGACGATTTGATGAAATTATGTTTAAATACGAGTTTTTATAAGCGTATTTTATCGGTTGTACTACTTCTCTGTGTGTCCGAGTTTAGCCAGTTTTTGTCGTTTGATTTTTTTTCCCTCGCAATACTTATGGCTTTAGAGGTTTGACCTGTAAGTAATTATTTCTTGGTCTGCGTTTGATCCAATCCCACACAAATCTGCTGTCATTTTTCCAGAATCGAATCTAATTTTCTGCTTATTCGACAGGTTGTTCGTTGGTATCACGTATTGACATCATGACGGGCCCGGAGCTGCATCGAAAATTAATAATCCAATATTTAGATGTAACGGATTGCATTTCAATTTACGATTCTAGTCTGCAAATAATTTTACGTAACTGCCCTCAGCTAATGTACTTGTATCTTCGAAGATGCAGCAGAATAACAGGTGAATTTGTTTGTCTACATTTTTCCCTTTGAACCTCAGATACATCCCATTGGTCCCTTGACCACTTTTTTCTTCAACGTGTGTTTATACGTTACAGATGCCGGAGTGAAAAGCGTACCGTTATGCTGTCCATCTCTGCGCGAACTCAGCGTCTCCGACTGCAATCAAATTACCGATTTCGCCCTGTACGAATTAGCCAAACTGGGACCGAATCTGCGATACTTATCGGTAGCCAAATGCGCCCAGGTCAGCGACGCCGGACTAAAAGTGATCGCCAAAAGATGCTATAAACTGCGCTACCTAAACGTGCGAGGCTGCGAAGCGGTCAGCGACGACGCCCTGGCAGCGGTCGCTCGCTCCTGTCCGCGTCTCAGGGCTTTGGATATTGGTAAATGCGACGTATCCGACGCCGGACTCAAGATTTTGGCCGAGAATTGCCCCAATTTGAAGAAACTTAGTTTACGCAATTGCGACTTGGTGACCGATCGAGGTTTGCAGTTCGTTTGTACGTATTGTCGCGGATTGCAACAGTTGAACATCCAAGACTGCCAGATTTCCTTACAAGGATACAAAGTGGTCAAGAAGTTCTGCAAGAGGTGTATCATCGAGCATACTAATCCCGCTTTTTTCTGAGCTCGTTTCGAATCGTTTTTTGTGTTTGTTTTTTTTTTTTTTCAAGACTGTATCGTATCACGATTCAACGCCCTCTTTGTGTATTACCTGTACCGTATTATATTATGTTTTTATTTCTTTCGTTGTTTTGCCATTTTGACTGTGATTTTTCTTATGTTTTGTACTTTTTTTGTATAGACTTTTCTTCTTTTTATAAACATCGCAGGGTGATGAATTGATCATCGATACTGGTAAACTTCTTTGATCATGTAAAGAACTTAGCCAGCTTCGATGATGATCAGAAACAATCAACAAGGCAATGTTGTCTTCCAATAATGTCGAATATTGTTTAATTATGCTTTAATTACCAGTAATAATATTAGGTTTAAACGTATTAATCGATGATGTAATTGTGGAAATACCAGTATTTTGTTTTTGTTTTAGCTGTGAAAAAATAGTGGTAATAAAATGGGAGTATTTATTTTCTTAAGTACAACTTTTTCATCATTTTAATGGCGAAAAAAACGAATCATTTGGAGGACTTCTGTACCTCCCCCTCCCCCTTAACAATTAGATGAAACATAAAAGAAAATACTTAATAATTACTGCTACGAACCAAAATCGAAACAAGACCACGAACAACAACGAAATGGTATATATTCTTTTCAATAAAAAAAGGTACATAAAAATTCAATGGTAAATGAAGCGGTCTTACTTATAACCTGGTTATCAATCTCGATCAATGAATGAGAAGAAATCTTCATAACTCAATTCCAGCAGTTCCAGCCTAGCTTCGACTTGAGAGAAGAAAAACGAATGGTAAACGAATGATCTATTTCAATATTGATGACTTTTCAATCAATCTACATCAATGATCTGTACATCATCGTCACTTTTCTTATCTTCCGAATCATTTTCTTCGTCTGTGAATCAAATCAAAAGACTCGTTCGATGAAAAAAAAAAAACACGCGAAAAATTCAACATGAAAATTGCAAATTACCAGAATCCATGACGTCAAAGTCATCCTTACAGTGTTTGAGAACAACGTAAATGGTAGGATACTCGATTATTGTTTTGTTCTTCAAATTCTCTCGAAGAGAAACGTTCATGTCCAACTCGTAATATCTTGATTTCGAAACAAAGTGATTAAAAAATATTGAATCATGGGTATAAGTAGATAATCATACCAAACACTCACTTATGTGAAGTTTTATCAGCTTTCAATAGTAGAGTAATTCCGCTGAAACCGGCTGAATAATAGTATTCTAGCTCCGAGTTAGGTTCTGAAGGTGATAAATATTTAGCAACAACTTTACCCAACTTCTCTTTATCCAGAACTCTGCATAATAATACATAAAAAATATGGAATTTTGTGCACCGTTAAAGGTAAGTAGAATGTGATAAGAGAATTTACCTTTCATCAACAAATTTCACTTCGTTCGTAGAACCGATAAACACCCATTGAATACGCCAGTATAAATCTTTAGTTTTCCAATCGTAATACGTGGTATTTTCCTTGTGTTTGGAAAAGTTCTGAGGCAAAAACATCAATTTCACTCCTCTATTGAATGCGGTACCTCGAAGCTTGTACAGTTGCTGCGAAAAAAATGAGTTTTCGCGATATCAGCTACTGTGTTGGCAACGAAAATGTAGAGACTAGAATACTGAATTTGTACAAACTGAACTTACCACGGGTAATGATACGTTCTGCCGGGAATATCTTTTATTAACGTCTTTATTATATTTAGTTACGGATTTTTGAATATCTTCCAATAAACGGTAATCTAAAAAGTTGACATTATTCAGAATACAATAGCACAATAGATAAGTTTTACTTTTTACTAACCTGACAGTAGATCTAGATTTGAGAATTTCTTCAAAGGTTTGTATACAGTTTTATCTCTTTCTCCGTTGCATTCGAGTTCATTTTTGTGAATACGAACGCAATTTATCGAGCATGTTTTAACTTCGCACCTAGGGCAAGTGTACTTGGCTTCGTTCGCGGCACAAACCTCACATGAACCCAGTCTATAATTATAGAAATTGAAAATTAACAGTAGTAATTTAGTTGGAAAAATGAACCGCGTAAAGTTACCTTTGAATTATGGAAGTATCTGGACTTTCTTCCATCACGGCATTAAAAAATCAAAATAGAAGTGGAGTAAGGCGGCGAAAACGCAACTTGAAGAGTAAATTCACTCGACGAACGATCAACTGTAAGAATATAACACTATTAATCATTAGAAATTTGGATTAATTCAACTCAACAGCACACAGCTGAACAAGTGCACGTGCAAATTGCAAGTTTTGTTTTTGTTTCACTAAGTTTCGCAGGAACAGGGGTTCTCAAAAATGACGAGACGTGGACTTTCCACTTCCCCAAAACTTTGATCGACGGCTGCAAAGCAAGACGACATTAAGTCATAATTTTAATTAATTCAAAATTTATCTGCAATTTACAAAAATTTAAAGCGCTTTATTCATTTTTTAATTATTAATATCATTTCAAAAAATAACATTATTCACACAATGATTACAATAGCGTATTAAAGAAAAAAAATTCAGAAAACTTCCGTGTTTTGTAGTTTAAAATCAAATCAAAGGTGTTATGGCAAAAAAAAACCAAACAGAAGTTCAAAAAAATTCAAGATTTGCCTCTCCCTCTCCACTCTCTCCACACACCAGCTTCCTTTCTGGTCCTACGTCAAAGAAAAATGAAAAATCTCAACTCAATAACAATTAATTAATGCGAAGTAAAAGAAAGAAAATTGATTAATTAAACAACTTATTAACTTAACGATAAAATTGTGCGATAAACTTGGTAAAGTTCGCTAGAAGAGAACTGCAGCTTTGCATAGTGCAGTTTATAAAATCAACTTTGCAGACGTTGAAACAATGAGAAAAATTCAATAACCCTTCATCAGTGCTCAATACAGGTAATTATTTATTTATTTACTTACTTACGTAGTAATGTACGTAATCGTTGAGCATTATCATAAATTTACGGTGGGAAAAAATGACGAAAAAGTGCTCGTATCGCAGCTGCTTAATATCCCAGCAAAAAGAAATGAAAATATTACAAAACGTAATGGGGATGATGGGACTGCAGTTGTCTTATTTTTGCTTGTTCTGTATGTTTTGAAGTAATATCGATTTTTTTGCATTTCGCTTACTCGCATATTTTTTGAAGATACGTATTTTCCTGTAATTCTAATTTCTACCTTCTTTGTAAATACGTGCATACATTATTGTAATAAAACTAAACGCTGTTTAATGTCTCCACACAGTGTAAAAATGAATTATGACAATGACGACGATACATCTGATGATTTAGAGCTGGATAATTACTACGAGCTTCCCAATTTACCGTCAACGTATTCGTACACATCGAGAAAACCGGACACGAAGAATGATTCGAACTCGACAATCGGTCTTCCTCTCAGGAAGAGCATTATGGTTGGTAGTAGTTACCAAGCGTCGATACCAGAACTACTCAAGAAACCTCCTTACGCCGATAAGAAGAAACCTTACGCCGGAGAAGATAAACTACTCTGGAGTCCGTACAAAATAAACGACAAAGAAGTCGAAAAGTACTTAGTCAACGTACACAAAATAAATTACGAAAAAGCTCGTGGAGTTACGGCCATACCTCGGGGTATTCATACCAGAGACGACGAACAAGCTCTATACTCTCTACATCAGTCCGGTTACAATATCGAGAAAACGTTGCAGAAGATCAAAAGTACTCCCACGCCCAACGAATCGTCTTCGCATTGGTCCGAGGAAGAATGTAAAAGCTTCGAAAGTGGTATACGAGTTTACGGTAAAGAGTTCTTTCTCATACACACCAACAAAGTTAAATCGCGCTCCGTCGGCGAACTCGTCCAGTTTTATTACCTTTGGAAGAAAACCGAACGACACGATGTGTTTGCTAATAGAGCCAAGCTGGAGAAGAAAAAATACTCGTTGCATCCTGGAGTTACGTTTTTAGAAGAGCACGATGAAAATAACTCGTATAAAGATGGCACTTTTACCAATATACAATGTTTGATTTATGGAGACGCGAAAAAATTTCATCGAGGAGCTGATCTTTCTAGTCATAGTTTTTATGACAATAATAATCCCGCCGCTGAGAATAATAAACCTAAAACTACGTGGAATAATCATTTGACTTCTGGTAATTCTCACGTATGATTTTCAGCGGCGAGCTATCGAAGCATTTTGTAATGTATGTGGTAAAAGATTCAGTTTTGTACATAATTCAAGGTAGAACGAGAGTACGTTTTTTCAAAAATATTTTCTACTCATTTCTGATCATTGTAAATAATTGAACAATAAAATTTGTAAAGTATTCCATTTTTAGTCCCATATTTTTACTACAAGTTTTAATACCTGTTTTAGAAGTTACGGAAAAAAATCGATTTGTTATTTTCTACGTTGAAAACAGTTGTAGTTTCTTGCGCGTTACGTATTTTGTACCTCGATTTCATTTTTTAAATTTAATAATCATTGATTAATCGTGTACTGTACCTGTATATACATATATTCACACTTTACCTAAGACTCTTCTTCCTTTTGTTTTGTTTTTTGTTTTTGTTTTAATACGTTTCCTTTGTACTTTGTATAAATTTTGATTTTATTTTGCTATTATGTTCTCTTCTCTCTGAGCTTATTATATCGCTTCTTTAATATACGCTATTATTATATTTTTCATTATTTCTTTTTTATTTTTGGCATATTCGGCGTTTTGTCTCTATAGTTCTTCTAAACGAAATTAAAGTATTGGTAGGATGAGTTGTATCGAACTTTTGAGTTTTTTGTCAAGACCGATCAACTACTGAAAAGTGCCCTGGAAGTTGATTTTTCTGGATTTAAAATTTTTTTTGGAAAGGCAAAAGAATTGTTTGTTGTTGTGTAGGTATTGGATTGAAATTTCGCAAAGCTATACGTAAACAAGTTGCATGAGCATATTATTTCATGTAGGTATTCAGCTTTTCTATTGCTCTAAGCCTTATAGGAATTGGCAAAATTTCAGTTTTCGCTTTACAAAGGTATAGCTACTTACGTATATTATTTGCTTGCCCATAATTCGTGAATGGAAACTAGACAACGAGCTAATTCTCAAATGTATTAACGTGTGGGCTCACATTTTTTCATTAATAGGGTGAAGAACAAGAGGCGGCCTTCAGAGAGTTAAAAATTAAATAAAAAATTATGTCCGCTAAACAAACGACGGTCGAAGAAGCGAACACCGTAAACCCAACGTCGGAAACGTGCTTAACATTGCCAGGTACGATAAAGAAAAAGAAAAAGGTCGATCGAGTTAGCGTCAAAGTAAACATATCTCGAGACGAGTTAGATATTTTAGAAGCGAATATCACATCGGTTCGACAAAAGAAGTGTCGTATTTGCGCCGCAAATCAAGGGCTACACGTGCTTCTGTTCAGTCTACTCTGCACTCCTTTCGTGATGTGTCTTACGAGTCTGTATTCGTTTTATATAGGCACGTTAACGTGGTACAATATCTTCAGCCACGTAGCCGAACACGATAAAATAATAAAACGCGTTTTATTCGCGCCAACGTTGATTTTCACCTATCCCTTTTTGATCGTGTGCTTTTCGAGTGGATTAGCGGTTTATGGGGCGTTAGCGCAGATATCCTGGCATTATAGTAGTTGGCTAAAGCAGATTACTGATTTGGAGAAAGGCTTTTACGGATGGATATGCTCGGCTTTGAGTATAGAAGAGTGTTGCCCGTATCAGGTGGTTGTTCTGGTAAACGTACGCAATTCCGCTGAGAATTCGGTTCAACAAACTGAACTATAGTAACGATGCATTTCCTAATACTGCAAGACTGCTTTCGAATAACTGAAATTTTTCAACATATCTTTTTTACGCGATTATTTTTCTATTTAGTAGCCAATATTAGAGTGGTGAGATGATTGTCATCTTCGCCGTATATTTACGCTTCAATTTTTTAACGTGTTTTCGAATGTATAGCTGAAAACTGCCATATTAAACACAAATACTTTTATATTGAAAAAGAAACAGTAATTAAGCTGTATCTGTACGCTACTCTACTTCATATACGTACTTTTACAAAACGAATGTATTAATTTAGGATTGCCATAAATAAACTATTTATAACGTGTCGCCTGAGTTATTTCGAAGCGTAGAAACGTTATAAATAATGACGAGGAAAGTACAAAAGCAACAAGATATATATTTACATTACGATCTATAATTCATCTATCACATAGAACATCCATCTCTAACATACGAGTAAATTCGGCTGCAATTAGATGATGAAATTAACGAGAATGTAACATTACAGGATACAGTAACCATGACCAGAATGTTTGATGATAACGCTATCAAGATTTACTCGATTCCTGTGCTTTTTGAGCTAATTCTTGATCAATTCTTTCTTTGGCTCTGACGACTTTCGATTGGATATAAAACGAACCTCCTTTCGATTTATCATTCACATTGAATAAGTGCTCGTACCGTTTATTTACCTCTTCCGGATCGACTTTATTGACATTTAGTATCTGCAGGGCTTCTTCCAGGGTGATTCCAGCCTTGACATTCGCCGTCGCACGAGAAGCTCCTTGGCTGCCACCACCAGCTTTAGAGGCTGCTGCTTGACTAGCTGCATATTCTTGTCTGATAGCTTTCACAAAAGCTTTACTCACTACCTGACTGCCCAATACGATAATCTGCACTATGTACTTCGCCATTACGAAGGTTGTACAATATTTTCATTATTTCATCATCAAAACACGTTACAAATACTAGAAACGAATGTTTTTTTAACTGCAATGACAAACTAATGAGATAAGTTTTATCACGTGCGAAAACTGAAGTCTTGAATAATTCTGGAATTTGCCTGGATGTACGAAGTTTACTGTTTAGTTTGTTCTTTTAGCGAGCCCTGGCGGATAATTTTGTCATCTCTCTTTTTCTTCGGGATAAGTACAAAAGTAAATTCATGTCTGGCTCTTGAGGTTACACAATACACATCGCCCACTCGCCGAATCGCCGCCAATTTTTCTCAAATTTTTCCATGAATTTTCCCCAAAGATAGTGTGCTCTTGTTTCTTCGTTAGTTACGTCTTGTTCGTACATCAATACAATCCTTCAAATGAATTCCTATGCTCAGTTAAAATGAAACTAAATAACAAAAATATTTTTATATTTTTAGAGAAAAGTAAACGTAATAAACAGACTAGTTTAAGCATAAAAGGTACAAAAAACTTCACTATTTTCTTGACAAGAAAAATTCACATTAAACTTGAACATAATTTTGCGATGTTTCGATACATCTAGGTACTTTTGGAAGGTGAAAAAGTACACTCGCATTTTTCAGCTGCTGAAACCATTAACAAATCATCGACGTCGTTGGAAAAAAAATCAGTATCGGTTGAATAATTTTTAGAATCATTCAACTCGAACTCGCAGCGATCCGCCAACGCGATCATTTCTTCTTCAGATACCTCATCAGAAAATACTCCAGATTCTGATTTATCATCACACTGTCGAAAAGAAAAATTTTCTTCGATGTGGTCCAGCATCGACACCATTTCTACATCGTAAGTATGCTCGTTGAAAAATTCGTTTTGCTGGTTGGAAAATTCACCTAATCTGCTATTTTTCGACGTAGTTTGTTCAATTATAGATGGATAATGGTCTTCAGCTGCAGCGATTAAATCATCGTCGATGTTGTTGTTGAGAAAAAAATGTTCGTTGATGTGTAATCCTTTTTTCGATGATTTAAAATCGGTGCAATCCGGATCGTAGCATTTTTGATAGTACGTCAAAGTGTGTAAATCGACGATGTACTTGACGTTGTTACTTTTATGAGATCTGCCGATATTTGCGCAATATCTGTTACCAACGATGTCGTACGCGATGGTGCTATTCTCTTTGAAAAATACAGAACGGTAAATAGTACCCGGCTGAACGATGTCGCTGATACACTGATCAATTTCGGGAAATGGCGAATGCTGGTAATTCTCGATCATTTGGTTTTCACTGTCACGGGTTCTGTGGCGAATTTTCAGAGAGTAGTGTAGTTTATTAGGAGGGAATTCTAAACTACGATATGATTCTTGAGAGGTGACCAAAGTAATTAACGAATTTAAAAACAGCTCTTCACTGGCTGACTTGGAATTCTGAGCCGAAGGCTTGAATTTATTGTAACGACTTTCTAACAGAGGTGCGTTTTTACCGAATTTCGATGATTTGTATAAACGAAAGTGTCTATTTTTACTGTATACGGCTTCGTCGCAAAATAACTTTCTATTTCCTTTGGAATCGGTAACTTCTAATTCTTCGATATCTCGGCGGGCTAAATCAACGCGTGGAAGTAATAGGAAATTTTCGTTTTCCGTTTTTCCTCTAATCAATAATCGTATTTCGTGACAAAGTTGCTTGACGAAAAATCCAACGTTGTAGTTATCTCGAAAATAGCAATTCTTCGTTTGGAAAATCAAATGACAGCTGAACTTCGACTTTGTAGATGAATCCAAATTGAGAACATCTTCGACATCGAATTCCATCTCATATTTCTGTTTCAACGCCAAGGTTATCAAAAGTACGAAATTATTCACCATGCGAAACCCATCGTGGTTGGGATTCATAGACGTTTCAAATTCCAAGTCAAAATACAACTTGCACGGTTCAAATTCTCGAATAATTTCGTAAGTATTTCGATCTTTTAGGTCACGTTGCTCGTCGTAATGCCAAAACGTAACCGGATGGGCTGCCAAGAAAGATCGATTTCCGTTCGCGGTTTGAAAAGTAAACGCCATTAGACCGCTGTTACTTTGAGAAACGAATTTGATTACTTCATCTTGTTTTTTGAACGTTTTCCAGGTTAACGACGGTCCCGAAAGTTTATTGAATTTTGTGACGTGTTGAGGAGGAAGGATGACAGTTCCGCTGGTGTGAAAGGTTGGAATGTACTTCTTTGGACCATAGAACGAATCCACAGCGATACCTTTGGTGATTCTCTGAGGTTCTCCGATATTCATCGTGACAGAAATATATTATTTCATTAGTTTTCAGTACTGAAACAGGATTAATTGATATTTCGATATCATTTCGACGTGATAAAAGCGTTATTTTCAGTACAGAAATTGGATTGGATTTACATACCTTAATTCAAATTTGGACAGAAACGAAGCTCCAGGATATCACCAAAATGTAAAATTTGCATAAAATTAATTCATTTGCCAACAGACACCTTAAATAATAATGAAAATTCATAAAAAGTTCACAACTTCAACTTTCACGAAGACGAAGAAAAATTTCGACATCAGTCATGATAACAAAACGAATTCCCGCCATTTTTTTAAAACAGAAAAAAAATCAAAAATTTTGAAATTGTTCAAGCATTGAACTATAACGAAGGCGATCTTGTTGACATCTCTTATCAAAATTTTCAAACACATGTCTTGTCTTTCTCGTTTACTTTTTTTCATGTTCAAATTTTTATAATTTTCTCGCATAAATATTTCTATTTTATAAATTAAATAATTATTTTTAATTGTAAAACGAAGAACCGTATCCAGTACCAACATCGATTATAATTTCTTATCGGAATCGCTCTCAAAATGACGAAGGTAATGACACATTTACTTCAATTTCCTCACGACTGTGATACAATTTTTTCACCACTCGCTGTATTTGTTTTAGAAAAAGGCAGCCAAAAAAGGAAAATCCAAAACCAGTGGCGTAAAACGACGCAATCAGCTTCGGAATAAAGGCAGAATCAAAACTAAGAAACATGTTTCGAAAAGTGCTCTGATGGCTCTTCAAAAAAAGCAGTCCGAACCGGTGATTGACCAGCCACAAGAACACACACCCGAAGATATGTCCGATATGGTGGATAAAGATTACGAATGGACAAAACCGTCTTATATGCGCGAATACAATACCAAAATGTTGTTACCAATTAAAACTAAGGCTGGTTTAGAACGTCGTTTTACAGAAATTACCGATGAGCCAATAGATGAGGAAGGTACGGTATTGCCTATCGGTTGATCTAGTTTGAGTGTGGTTCTTCGTTTCAACAGTGATACAAATTACAGCGGAAGAACCTTCAGAAAAAGAAAAACAACCAGTAGATGGTGATTTAGAATTTGAAGAAACTATGTGGCCGGATAGATTAGGTGGTAAGGAAGAGCTGGACCTCGATGAACCCATTAGCATGGCAAAAATCTACGCTAGGAGAGAACAAATCGTGAATAAATATAAATTCCGAATTGGTATACTGTCGAGTGGAATCTTGGAAAATCCTGAAATGAAGGTAAAACTTTTTCTAGTTTCTCATTCATTTGTACTTATGAATTCTTCTACCTTTTTTTTTTGAATTCCAGATTGATAACTTGAACTCATTGCTGGAAATAATGAGCAGTAAAGATCCCGAACTACAACTCACAGTGAAGAAATTGGCCACATTATCTTTATTAGAAATTTTCAAAGATTTACTTCCGGCGTATCAAATAAAACATCAAAACGTTCCATTAAATAAATGTAAGACGTTTCCAAGACTTTCAATAACTTCCCATTCTTAATTTCAACTTTCGATTCGATGTTCTAGTGAAAAAGGTTACCCAACAATTGGTTGGTTACGAAAGCCAGCTACTCAAAGGATATAAAACATTTTTAGTAAATCTAGAGTCCATCGTGCAGTGTCTTCGTAAAAAGAAAGGAGACCACAGGATTGTCTCTGCAGTGAGTATTTTCCTTCTACGAACGATGCTAAAACAGGTTCTTGAATACGACAACTGATGATTTTTTTATTCGCAGCCAGAAAAAAACCTTGGAATATTAGCGGTCAAATGTTTGAGTGAACTACTAGAAGCTCATCCTTACTTCAATTATGCCGACAATATCGTTCATTTACTAACAATGTATCTCGATAATAACGAGGAGGAAGTGCGAAAAATAGTCGAAGAAACCTACAAAAGGATATTCCATCAAGATAAACGAGGTTTCATCTCCTTAGTGGTTGGTATTCGGAAATGATGTGCATTTCGACATGTATCAATCGTGTAATAATGTTTAATTTTGATTAGATCGTTCGACGTATCAATTATTTAGTGAAAACCAGATCGCACTATGTCCATTGCGAAGCCTTAACAGTTCTTCTAGCGTTACGAATAAAAGATGTGAACTTGGATGACGAGAAACGAGAAGAAATTAAAAACAAACAGCTTAAAAATAAACGTAAACGAGTGCTCAGTTTATCGAAGAAAGAACGGAAAGTAAGAAACTTCGTACCATCCTTAAAATATCACCAATTCTTTCACTTTGTTAATCGATTGGTTTCTTAAAACAGAGAAATAAAGAACTCGCCAAACTAGATAAAGAAATGCTCGAAGCTGAAGCCGAAGAAGATAAAAAAAGTAAACAACAACATATGACCGAGATAGTCAAAATGGTATTTTTAATTTACTTCAGAATACTTAAAAAAGCACCTAGATCTAATCTGTTGAGCATTACTCTGGAAGGAATTGCGAAGTACGTTATTTTTGAACACGATTTTGCGTAATTTGTTTTAAGAAAACTTTTAAAGATTTAGATTTTATGTTCCAGATTTGCTCATTGCATTAATCTCGAGTATTACCAAGATTTAGTCAACGTACTGGATCAGTTACTAACTAAAGGCACTTTGAACGTCAGAGAACAGCTTTATTGTATAAAAACCGTGTTTATAATTCTTTCGGGACAGGAAAGCATCATCAATATAGATCCGCTGTACTTTTACAGTCACCTGTATCGAGTGATGTTGGAAATTCACGCAGGTATTTTCACTTTCTTGCCAAGTTAATCGAGTAATTCATTGTGTAACCTTGAATCATTAATTACAGGCAGATCTCACGAAAGTATTGAAACTTTACTTTCAACTTTAGAGACTGTGTTAGTTATTAAACGTAAGAAAATAACCACTCAGCGAATGCTTTCGTTCACCAAACGATTAGGAACGTTGGCTTTACAAATACTACATAACGGATCTTTGGGCGCACTGAGTATCATTAAATCTGTCGTACAGGTAGTTTATTCGAAACAACATTGCTAATTTTTCGAAATAAATTGAACATCTTGTAAATCGTGTTTCGTTTGAATATTCTAGTTGACTAAAGCGGCAGATTTGTTACTCGACGTTGAATGTAATTACGGACAAGGTGTTTATAATCCAGAACTAAACGAACCTGAATACTGTAACGCTGGAAACACCGCTTTATGGGAACTTTGTGCTTTACGAGTAAGCAATAAGCATAGCCAAGTACTCATTTACACTCTATTTATCAAGAATGTAATTCTAATCATAAATATTTTACAGAGACATTATCATCCTACGATTCGTAAATTGAGTACTCATATTTGTAGTGGAGCTCCTACTCTTGGAGAAGGTAGTCTACCAGCTGAATTATCCAAACTAAGTTCGACTGATTTTTGCGAACAGTACGATCCTTCGAATGTCGCATTTAAACCACCAATTCCGCCACCAAGTAGAAAACGAAATAATCGAAAGCGTAATTTAGTTTTAAAAAGCGATTTTCTTAACGAATGTAATACAAGTTTGGCCAACGTGCAGAATGAAACAGATTTTACATTGATTTATAAATGAGTAAATTTTTAATACTTATAGAATATTGTAAATTAATAAAAAGAACGACTTCATTTAAAGCTCTAGTTTTGCTTCATATTTAGTTTAGAATCCAAAAACTGATGTATTTTCATTACGAAATCTGGAAAATTGACGTCTAAAATGCAATCGTCGATAATTTCTTCAATAGAATCAATAGATTCTAGCTCTTCAATACCTGTAATATAAAAAACAGATAGTAAATAACTAAATAACAAAAAAATTACAGCGACTTGACAGCTTGAATGTGACCTACGTTTGGAGGAAAATTCCTTGGTGTCTTTCAGGTATTCCGATACGTATTGCGGTAAGCTGATTTTATCCGGTTTTTCTGCAGCTGATAACATGTCAAAGTGAAATAAATATCTCATCAGATGTTATAATATTTGCGTGTCTCACTCTTACCGGTATGATCGTCTTTGTTTGTGGGATTACAAACAACGTAATGGCTCAACGTTTCGGCACATTGTTTACATACATCTTCACTGGAGACAAGCATTGTGCCGGAGAATTTAAACCTAAAAAATCTTTTCTTAACACCCTGTAAATAAATAAGTAAATAAATGAATGATGATGTCTATCGAGATTTAATAATTTTTTTAACTAAAGCCGCCAGAGGTGAACCCTACAACACGCTTGTATGCACTTGTACGGTAACATACCTACTTAGCCTAGGCATTTCAAAGCATTTAATTCAACGTACGACTACTTGAAGTAGAAAATCAACCGGCACTTACCTCATGCTCGATAACCATACCCATGGAGTCTTTGTCATTCACGATTCGTTTAACATCGTGCCATAAAAAAGAAAAACTCTCGTCTAATACGTTTCCATTGAGGATTTTCAAACTCATGTTCTGAAATATGACAAGAGTTGTTCATTATTTACTAACGCATTGAAGTAGAAGCTGAATATCAAAATATACAGTACTTTGAGTATGAGTACTAGTTTCTCATCTTTTTTCGGTTTAATAATACTCCAAGCTAGATTATCTTCTTTTACTCCGTAGCAGACAAGTTTCCATACTCCTGTACGAGTATAATTCGTATCAAAAATGTGCTAAAATACTACAAAATATAGATCAACCGTTACCTTCTCTATAATTTCTGTCTTTTCTGTTCAATTTACTCTGCATTTTTGATTATTTCGATGTTATTAAATACTTCAATCAAAAACAGAACGCTAAGTTTAAATTTTAAATTCAAAACCATGTTCAAAATTTCAACTCACTAGTCAGCAAAAATTCGTTACCAAATCCAAAGGATAAGGTGCCGGCAGATGGCTCAGTGTTACCAGATGAAAAAATTGGTCACCCCTCACCCGCGTCTGCTGCAGCTGCACACGCTATGCTGAGGGCAATGATTTTCCATCGTTTCATTTTTCCAAAATTAATTTTAACTTTGATTTGATTACTTTCAACATTGAAAAATTATTATTATAGCAAATCAATTTTTATAAGAGCGATTTTACAAAAAAAAATCACAGTAGGTAAAAATCTTTATCACATCAAGTTCAGTCTTTCCAAAAAAGTAAAAATACATTAATTAAAACTTATTTACTAGAAAAAATTTAAAAAAATCATAATAAGGAAATATTTCGATAAAACTAATTCGTCGATTCAAGGCCATCTGGAATTTCTAGGGAAATTTCATCTAAACTGATACGGAGTTCGAAATGATTGAGCTCGAAGATTAGAGAACGGAGAATATCTTGGATTACGAGAATGGTGATAGGTAGTGAGTTCGAAATGATTGAGCTCTGAGATTTGAGAACGGAGAATATCTTGGATTACGAGAATGGTTATAGGGAGTTCGAAATGACTGAGCTTTGAGATTTGGAAACGTAGAATATC
This sequence comes from Paracoccus marginatus, assembly GCA_900065295.1. NCBI lineage: Eukaryota > Metazoa > Arthropoda > Insecta > Hemiptera > Pseudococcidae > Paracoccus > Paracoccus marginatus. Next base: position 8,085 of record FIZT01011387.1, on the reverse strand, counting down.
TTGAGTAACGAGAATAGTGTTGTAGGTATGTTCGTGTACGTAAACTGTACCATGCTAAACTTCCCATTGCCATCAAATTCAAGGTGGAGTGTGAAAGTAAGTTAGTATTAGGAACTGTAGTTGATCTGGATGATGAAGAGGCAGATGAAGCTGTATTCAAATTCGCAACTGAATCAGGCAATTGTACGGCCGGCATTGGAACTACTGGAAGATACGGTTTCTGTAGGTGTCCACTGATTCGCAGTAGTTATTTCACGTCTCCTGAAAAAAAGTGAAACAAAGATGAACATTTTTGAAAATAATCAACAACACATAAAAGGAAGATGATTATTCTAAAAGAAAACGCAAGCAACAACATACGCGGATAACGGAATTCTTCGGATTTTTGATGAAATATCGACAGCATCTAGTAAATGTTGGGTATCAATTCCATTTCTGATCAAACCAGTTTTTATATCATCCGTTGATACATCCGTAATACAGGGACAATTGATTCTTGAGGTTATTCTCATGTGAAGAAGTCCCATAACGATGCAAAATTGCTGTATATCGACATTTTCATCTTCAAGCATCTTTCTAATTGGAGCAGCATGACCGCCATCGCAAAATGTGAGATAATAATACCACCTCACGTAGTGTATTGAGGCGATGTTCGCAAATTCATATTTTCCACTCATGAAGGAAGAAGGATACTTCGACTGCAGACGTGCAACCATGCCATGTTTGTCCGGGAACGGAAATAAAGTACCTACCGATGTCAATAGCGAGATCTTTCAATTACGATCTAACGATAACAACTGAACAGACGTTATGGTATTCTCGAGTGATTCGGTTCTGAATATTTTACAAAAAAATTTCGGTATAAAAAATGATAAGAATGAATGAAATTGAGGGTTAGCAAATCAGTAAAATTTACCTTCTCATATTCGATTTCACCTAATTTCCTGGACAGCTTTTTGACGTCAACTAGATATTCATCCTTCTGCTTTGATAAAATATTTTAATTCTTTGTCAACTGTAGCTAAATACAGTTCGAGATTTTCAGCCATTTCTTCGAATTCATTTCCATTGTCATTATAGGCACTTTTCTTCTTCAAGAACTAAAAGAATATCGCAATTAGAATATTATGTTATTTTTCAATCTTACAAAAGTAATGTAATATTTACATCTTATACTTTTTGGTCTAAATTGTTCTCATTGTAATAATTCTCACATGATGCTTATAATTTTAATTTAATTATCTACACTTTCTCCGTACAATTAATTAAATAAAATAATTTAAAACAAAAATAATATTAAAATAATAAATTAAAACATTCCATTCATAGATGTGAAGGTAAATCGATATGTATGAATTCGATTACGAGTGAGATGATCGATCTTGCGATTATCGATACCGCAACCTTGTTTATTTTCTATTCTGCTCTGTGATTGGTCAATAGGAAATTTTACAACTCATATGTGTGTAAAATGTAATGTGTAATTTTGTCGTAGATAGTAGAAAATGTTTTGCAATTTTACGTTTTTTAAATTGTACTAGTTGTTAATTGAAGTAGTGGGAAGTTACGAGTTAGTTGTGCGTTCTGTTATGTGCTCATTGGCGTATTTCCCCATCAGTTATGAAATTTAGAAAGTAAGCTAAAACTTGACCACAGTAGACGGTTGTACGCGATTCCTTTTCAAGTGATAATAATATTTTAAACGTTGCAAAAATGCTTTAAAATTCGTTAAATTCACGCTTCCATCGTCGAGTGAATCATGCCGCAAGAAAACCTACCAAATTCCAAAACCAAACACAAGAGCGCCTCGTCCAAAATCCAGATAAGCGACATGGATTACACGCAGTTTCTACAGAACAATTATCAAACCGATCTCGAAGTTGAAACTTCGCTACCTCCTGCGTATAAAGCCAGATTACAAGAGCTATTCTTCCAGATCGAGAAAGAATTCGAAAGCTTGTACCTGGAAAATGTGACGCTGCAAGAAAAAATAGAAAGATTGCACGAACGCTTCGATAAAGAAGGATTGATCAACGAAAAACTACCATCCGAGAATACAGACGTCGAATCGGTCACTAATTCCGTCAGATCGTCTAGTAAACAGAAACTCAGTTCGCAGCAGAAGTTGAAAGCTACGCATAAACTGAAAGCTCAAACTAGTAAGATTGTTTCTAGTTTCAAAACGCCAACGTTGAATTGCTCTATGGTTAGAGAATTCAGCGGACATAAGGATGGCATTTGGGATGTTGGAGTGGCCCAAAATGGACAACCTCTGATTGGTACAGCTTCCGCTGGTGAGTACCGAATAGTACTTCAAATTTAGTGTCGAATTGATTGAATTTGAATTGAATTTGTTTTTTGTTCTACAGATTATACTGCTCGTATTTGGAACACTGAAACTAGCGAATGTTTGTTACAATACGCTGGACATACGGGATCTGTTAATTCTTTAAAATTTCATCCCACCAAAGATCTTATTCTAACCGCTAGCGGTGACCAAACCGTCCATATTTGGCAAGCTGTTGTGAATTGGGAACATCTTGTGAGTAAAATGAATTTCTAGTCGACACGTAGTGCATTTTCTAACGTCTATTTTGTCGTAGAAAACCGCCTCATCGGACGAAGAGCCGTCAGACTTGAAAGAAACCGACGACTTAGCTCTAGACGGATGTTCATCTATACTAAGAACACCGGTTCGATCTCTACTGGGCCATTCGAACGTCGTAATGGCCGCAGATTGGCTACCAGGAGGCGATCAAGTGATAACCGCATCGTGGGATCGGACAGCTCTACTATACGATGTCGAAACTGGCGACTTGTTGCAATCGTTATCCGGTAAATTGCTCGGTAATCGATATCGTCCACTTGAACCCATCAAACTAATCGAGAATGCTTTGTTCCAACAGGTCACGACCAAGAATTGATGCACGTTTCCGCTCACCATTCTCAAAAATTAGTGGTCACTTCGTCGCGAGACACCACCTTCAGACTTTGGGATTTCCGCGAACCTATCCATTCGGTATCCGTATTCCAAGGCCATACGCAGTAAGAAAACCCACCTCGAAATACGTTATAATAGAAAAAACACCTTTTATTTACGTACTATGTAAACATTCGGTCGTTAATCGATTCGCTGCTTTACTTGTTGCTATCGCGCGGTGCACTTGTGAATTTTTCATATTTTATCGTCGATTTTTTTGTTTACCATAGAACCGTGACTTGTACCGTGTTTGCGAAAAAGTGCGACGACAAGGTTGTCTCCGGATCTGACGACAGAACCGTCAAAATATGGGACTTGCGGAATATGCGATCGTCGCTGGCCACCATTAGATTAGACTCGGGCATCAATCGAATGGCCATCTCGCCCAGTGGACTTATCGCCATACCTCACGATAACAGACAGATCAGATTATACGATCTGCTCGGCCAGAGAATCGCCAGATTACCTAGAACTAGTCGTCAGGTAAATACGAAGAATTGCACGAGATGTTTGATCAACGTTCCGATCATTCTTCTCCTTTCGCGTCTTATTCGACCTTGGACCAGAACAAAATTGACGTTTTTTTTTTAATATCGGAGAACGCTATCCGATTAACGAAAGAGAGAAAATTTTTCCACTACTGGGTGTTACGTAAATACGTGGAATATTTTTTCATTTCCCCGAATCTTATCGAATCCAAACCACTTTAAACACCTGTTAATATTTCCCGAAAAGTACCTACGTTTACGTCCACAAACATTGTTGCCAGTTGTGTATGTAAATTACGTTTTAAATATTCAACCGCGTCTGTCTGGTATAAAAATAAATTAATATTCGTTCAAGTGGGGAGTCGAAGCGGCGGTAAAGGGCCGAAAAATAATCTGTGTACTTGGCACAGGGGTAAAGGGATATCTTCTGCACCGACTACCGTTTTTTTCAACTTCTTTTTACGTACATTTATGTGGTACTAATTACGCGTCGCCGCGGTCTTATGCAGAATGAGGGAAATTCAGGTCAAGGGGAATGTACAGTTACAAGGCCAATGATTGATATTAATTTTTCGTGTATTTCACAAAAAAAAAATGTAAAATTTTCGTTCGTATTTCGATACGTCAATTGCTCAGTTTGTGATCGAATTTCATTTCGTGTAAATTTATCGTTTCACATTTTTGAAATTATTCAGCTGTTGAACTTGAATTAGGCCTTCAAGGAGGAGGGTTAAAATTCAGAATTCAGTGAAAGTTTGTGCGACAATTACACCCCTCTGAACCCGAAATGGACCTTCAAAGGGAACTTCAAATTTTCAAAATTTTACAAAATTTGAACTTGAGTAACGGTGTATGTGAATTTCGAACCTCTTTTTGGAGCTGAATGGGGGTCCAAGAATGAAATACTTTCAAAAATTCGAAACAGCGAATTCGAAACCCTTCATACTTATTCCTACGTCCAAATTTTGCAAAATTTAGAATTTTGAATCCCTTTTTTTGGGGCCCAATTTGGGTCCAAGAGCTGAATACCTTCAAATATCCGAAGCAGATCATTTGAAACCTGACTCGATGCCCATGTGCAAATTTTGTAAAATTTGGAATTCAACCTCCCCTCATTTGGGGCCCATGGACCAAATAGACGATATTCGAGAGAGCTCTCGTCCTTTAAAATTTTCTTTCTGGGTCACTTTACCGATTAAATGTGATCTTAGTCAACCTCCTCCTCTCCCCTGTCCTCCTAACCTTCCCACCGAGCAAGGTTTTCACTCCATGGAACGGTCAACGTCGTACTTCATCACTCTTCGTGTACGCGAAATTAATCAATTTAAAAGGTATTTTTACCCGACGACGTCGTAAGGTGCGCAGGCAGCAGTACTATTCGATTAGTGACATTTCAAAGAGAGCATAAAGTGGCGCCGGAGGTCGAAGTGCGTGTCGATGCTAACACACGAGCATACATAAAGCGTTCGTAATATAGATATTTATTTACGTGCGTACGTACGTACGTGTGTGTACAATTCGCCTCCAAAGGTCGCGTCGTCGATTGAAAACACTCGTCGACGGTGTACGATTTTTCGCGCAAGAAGGTCGTCTGTTTGGCTACTTAGCTGGAGTGCAGAGGGGGGAAATGCCAAAGTACAATAGGTCTTCGTCAATTTATCCTGGGCGTGCGTTTAATGGCGATAACGCAACAATAATAAAAACCAGGACGACGACGACGCCAGCAGCGTCGACACCACTGTCACGGTTAATGGCAAATCGTCAACGTCAAGGTGCTCGCCTAATGCGGTATAATTTCTCTAATCACGTCGTGTGTGTATTTTGTACGATTACAGGGACATAGAAGAATGGTTTGCGGTGTCGCATGGAACGAAGATAACGCTTCGTGTAATTTCTTCAGCTGCGGTTTCGATAGAAGAATATTAGGATGGTTGATACAATCGAATAAAGACTGAACCACCTGAAAGCTGTCGTGGTCTTACACTGTCTCTCTCTCTCACCTCGTCTATGGCGTTCTGACGCCGAGCCGGCTGAATACGAGTTATTTTATCAGGGGTTACGTGGTACCTTTTCGGGGGTTTTCTATTTATTTTTTAGTGTATAAGCTCAAGGGCACGAAAACAAGGTACCACCACAGTGCTATTGGCGAGTCAGTTGGGTCATCCTGGTATATTACTATATAATTTTTAACGAGTTACCTATATGTATATCTACGTACGTGTGTAAAATATTTATTTATTAACCTAATTTAGCAGCTATTTCAGGAAAGCAGATAGCTACAGTGTTGTTTGGCCGATAACTAGTCTTCTCGTTGTATTATTTTCTGTTTTGTTTATTTTTTCTTCTTTTTAATATTACGCTTGCGAAGAATATTATTCGACTAAATATGTAACGAGTCTCGTATTGACTCGTACGATCGATTTTATAGCTTATCTAAGCGAAATACCTCTCTGTCTTAGCTTATCCGCGAGTTTAATTGGAATTGAATGCAGTCTTTATTGCCAGGCTACGGTAGAGCGACGTATTCCATTTCCTTTCGTCGCCTCGTAACCATTTTCTACGATAATTATTATTTTAGCTACGAGTTAGCCTCTTTGTATAAGGTCATCTTTTGTGTACCTTTCTCTCCCTCAATTTCTCCGGCTCGTTTTTTACATTCTAAGTATTATTCGCGTGGACGAAAAAAAAGAAAAGAAAACATGAAGAGTAGATTTTATGTAAGCGTTCGTATGTGATAGTGTATTGTTGTGTGTACGTTTTTATTGTACTATTTTCTGCAAAGAAGGTTGTACTATTTAGAATGTTTTTTCATATATATTAGAAGCCATTTTTTACAATTTAGACTTGTTTATACTGTAAACGCCAAACGGTATCGTACAGTTACCAAAACCTCTGTGGTCATTTATTTTTTACGACCTTTTTTTCGTTCGTTTGAAAATAATAAACTGTGAGAAACGATCGATTTATCAATTATTATTATTTGCCACGAATTTCAGCTCGAGTAGATACCTATGCTATGCAATCAAAGGTTGATTAAACAGGATGACATTATTCACATTGTAAATGCCCTACCTCATGGATTCAGCCCCCTCAAACCTGATTTTTATTTCAAAATTAGTCCTACGACCTATCAAAATGGACTGAAATTTCGCGCTGGATTCGAAAATGACGATTGTGTTTCCCCCTCTTCCCCATCTCGATGACTCAGGATCCTCGTAATTGATTTTCGTTCCAAAATGAGTCGTGCGATCTATCAAAATGGCAAAAATTTGGAATTAGATTCGAGAATGGCGATCATGTCTTCCTCTCTTCCCCCCCACCACACTGACTTAGGATCTTCGTAATTGATTTTTGTTCAAAAATTAGTCGTGTGACCTTTCAAAATGGACTGAAATTTCGCACTGGATTTCAAAAATGACGATTGTGTTTTACCCTCTCCCCCACCTCGCTGACTCAGGACCTTCGTAATTGATTTTTGTTCCAAAATTAGCCGTGTGACCTATCAAAATGAACTGAAATTCCACGCTGAATTCGAAAATGACGGATGTTTTGTCCATACTCCCTCCCCTTTGAACACAGCAACCCTGAAACCAAAGGGTATAGGCCCATTAAGTAGGGTGAATCTGCCCTGAAAACGAATTTTGAAATTTTCGAGTGGAAATTGGTCCTTAATGGTCTAGGATCCCCGTAACAAAATTTTTACCTCCCTACCTCCCTCCTAACCCCTTTTAGGGGAACGGGAGACATATGGCCATCGATTATCTTTTGAAATTTTCATTTTTCGTAGTTTTCAATCAAATTTTCTCAAACTTGCAGGGATGGTAGGCACTATTAAGGGTTATTCGGGGATTTTTTTGAAAAAATTTTCGAGCATTTTTTCAAGGTCAAGTGGGTATTTTGAGATTTCTGACGACCACTTTGGGAACCCCTTTCAAAGGTACAATTATGAAAAAAATAAATAATGTGTACCTAGTACAACATATATTTTTTTCAAAATTTTCTGAATGGGTGGAAGACTTTCAAGATTGTAGAAAAGAAATTTTTTCAGGCCTTTTCCACCCTTAAATGGGTAATTTTTGGTCGAATAAAAAAATCAATGCGAAATTCAGATTCTGCAGGTCAAATTACCCCTATCTAAACACTTTTTGCGATAATTTTGGAAAAACCTGAAAAATTTGAGTTTTCAATTTTTTTTTGATGGGCTAAAAAATCGAATTTTTCAAGTTTCTCCAAAATCATCGTGGAAAGCGCGTAGACAGAGGTAATTGGATCTGCAGGGTATCGGAATTATTATTCGACCAAAATTGGCCCATCTGAGGGTGGAACAGGGATAAAAAAATCAGTTTTTGCGTTTTTGGAGATCATTCACCCACATAAAAAATTCTGAAAAAATATATGTTGTACGTCTAGACTAAGTACACTAGGGTGGTCCTTATTTATACTTGATGGCAAAAAAAATTTCGAATTGTTTTTCGGACCCCCCGTGGATTGGTGCCACTACGTGAGAAAACTCCCCATAAAAATTTTCAGCTCGATCGGTACATATTTAACCCCTGCGTGGGGGTAGTTTCTGAAACACGCACAACTAAGGTACTTCCCACGAGCGCTCGTGGGAAA
>FIZT01011381.1:0-22343 GCA_900065295.1 Paracoccus marginatus | reverse complement strand
GGGGGGGGGGGGTATTTGGAAGTATCGATGAATGAAGACTGGGAGAGATTAAATACCAACGTGGGCTGTTTTTTTCCAAATCAAAATTTTGTTGAATTTTCAATTTTTCTAAATCCTTGCATTTTTTCATTTTTTCAATGTTTCAAGTTTTTTTTTTGCATCTTTTGAGTCTGAAGAATTTTGAATTCTTAATAATTTTACACTTTTTTGAATTTTTGAGTTTTTTCAACCTTTCAAAAAAAATTTTTTAAACTTTGATTATTGCATTTTTTTTTTCATTTTCCGACTTCAAATTCTCGAGTGAAAGTTTCAGTTTTTCTCCAAAGTTTAAAATGTTTACAAAATCAATTTCTCAAATTTTGCACTTTTCTATCCTTACGGAAGGTTTTTGCAACAATTATTTGAAATTTTGATATCTTTAATTTCTTCAAATTTTGCAATGTTTTTCAATACATTTAAAATTTGCATAGTTCTCCAATTTAGTAATTTTTCAATTTTTCAAAACTTTCCAATTTTTCAATATTTTAAAATTTCCAAATTTTTAAAAATTTTTGTGTTTTCCAATTTTTTTGAAAATTTTTAAGAATATTATAATTGTCAAAATTTTCGATTTTTCGATTTTTAAAATTTTTTTCAAAATTTCCTAGTTTTTCAAAATTTTACAATTTTTTAAAAAATTTTCATTTTTTCAATTTTGCGAAAGCTCATTTTTTTCAACTTTCATTTATAGCAATTTTCTATGTTTTGCTACTTTTTCAATTTTCTGGATTCGGCCATCTTTTTAATTTATAAATTTTCAAATTCTGCACTTTTTTAGCAGCTAAATATTTGATTTTTTTTTTGAAATTTTTCAAGAGCTGTTTTTCCAAATTCATCAATTCTTCAATTTGTAATTTTGAAATTTTTTCAATTTTTCAAAATTTTTTCAAAATTTTGCAATTTCTTGTTCTTAATTTTTCCAAATTTTGCAGTTTTTCAAACTGTAGATTTCTCTTCCCCAAATTTTGCAATTTCTATTCCCCAAATTTTGCAATTTTTCAAATTGTGGATTTCGTCTGCCCAAAATTTGCAATTTTGCAATTTTGCAATTTTTTCAAATTTATGCAATTTTCAAAAGTTTGCAATTCCCAATTCCCCAATTTTTTCAAATTTTCCAATGCATATTATCAAATGGAAAATTTGTCTAAATCTTATAACACCATTTTCCCAAATATTGCAATTTTTTCACATTTCAATTATTTTTTAAATTTTGCAATTTTTTTCAATTCATGCAGATTACTTCTAATTTTCAATTTCCTACGATTATTATAGATTTCATAAATTCTTCAAATTTTCCAATTTTTTTTTTTAATTTTGCAATTTTATCAAACTTCGTAATTTTTTTTTCAAATTTCACAAAATTTTCACATTTTACATTTTTTTTTCTAGTTTCGCAATTTTAAATTTTTTTTTCAAATTTTTAAATTTTTTGAATTTCAATCGTTATGAAGTTTGAAAACTTTCTCAATTTCTTCAATTTTTATGAAGGTGACATTTTCAAAAATTTTTCCTCAATTAAATACTTAGTTCTTTAATTTTTAATTTATCCCAATTTTTTCTAATTTTTAAATTTATAAAAAAAATTTCATTTTCAGCTTTTAAAAATGTTTCATTCACCGTTTTGCTAATGTAAATCCTCGCCCTTGAAACATTTTGTGCAAATTTAGCCGCCAAATCAACTCAACAACACAGACAATTCGACCTCGGCCTCTATATCGAATCTGATCAGCTTTGGGCTGAATTCGCAACTCTATTACACCCTCAACCAGTACCTGTATTTTTTGCTTTACTCGTATGAATGACCCACATTAAAAATATACAAATATATATTCATCAACTTACCTATCAGCAGTAGACAAACAGTAGTCGCAGCTGTGTTGTTAATTTCAATTTCGGTCAAATCTGTTATGTTATCAGATTTTGGCTGATTATAATCAACATCTTCCTGAAACAGAAAAAAAAAACACCACGAAAAATTTAACAAAAATACGTAAAATACTACTGTTGAATATGGATCAATCAGGGAAAAGAAAACAAAATTGCAAGTCAAGCCAACGAACGAGCCTCGAGCGAAAAAAGATCGATGGAGGGGAAAAAAGGGTGTCAAGACAATTTGTCGATATCGTTTCAAATTTTATACGCGATAAAAGCATTCACACATAGGTACAAGATGACCTTTTCAGATAAGAAGCCACAATAAGGTTTGTGGCGTTACTGTTGCTACTGCTGCTGCTGCCGCTGCTGCTGCTGCAGTTGACGCTTATAATCATGCTCGCACTTTCCTCTAATTATACCTTACGTCGTTTCTCGTTAATCACGAATTAACACTTTAGCGTATATACGCCGCTATACGGTGTGCATGTCGCATTAGACGTTTTACAGTATACCGGGGCTCTATACACGGGCACCCGGTTTTTAGAAGGTATAGGTACCTTAATAAAGATCGTCGAATACGATCACGCATCATCGACGTCCTCCTCCTTTCATGCACAAGTACCTATGTAGATACGTCGAGAAGAATGGGCCGAAGGAGAAAAGTAATTTATTATTATTACGTTTACGAATGTCTCATTACGAATATACGTACCATTGGTTTGGATCATTAGATATATGGCAGATTGAAATTTCTCACTTATGAACCGACAAGTTGATGGCTACGAATAAATTTCCAGCAATACGGCGAGAAATACGCCAAACAGGAACTGGCAGCTTTTATTGTTGCATCGACCAATCACACGGCGGCGAACATTACAATACACACATATGCGACAGACAGACGCACCGCACAGACGAGAAACACAAAACATGAAACAGAGAAACATAGAGAAACATGGAAAATCAGCGCACAGGAATTGGCAATTAAAACAGTCGGTGTTATAGCTTACGATGACGAAAAGCTTTATCATTAATTAATTTCGGAACCCCAGGAATACGCTACCTATTCGCGTATATATTCCACCTGTATCGGATGTCAAGCTACCAAATATGTATGTATCTATTTGTGTACCTCGACGAAGTTGTTGTTATTACCTATATTTCGTAACATCGTTTGGCACAGGACGAGGGGCTGCAGTCACATCGACGATTGTTTCGAATTAATGAGCGAGTTCGGAAGAAGACGAACAACCACGATTATGGCGATTAAAATTGGATTAATAATTTTTTCATAAACGTACTAAATTCATGATCTGATTCCACACGAGAAATTTATTTACGTAGTCCGCACTATAATTAAATATTCGTGTTTTGAATTCTGCCTATATACGACTATACGTACGTCGTATACTTATGCCATTATAGCCGAAATGTGAAAAACCACCTTGGCTGGATATAGGATATTTTTTGCCATACGAGAGTGAGGATTGTCGACGAAATTCGTGCAGATTTTTTCCCCACGAATAGATTAGGTCAACTTTTTGTCGTTCTTGGTAATCCTTATGCAGGCATCGCTCGCGGTGGAGACGATCTGCTGCATTGAAAAAAGAATTTAGCCGGCCAAAGTGCGAATTTAACGTGATCCTGGACGGTTTATACATGAAGAGTTAATTAAGGTCAACGTGGCTTTTCTTGGGGCCGAACCGTCGCAGAGGTGTCGCTGTATGCTTATTGCCAGCAAAAAATTTCATTATTCATTTTAATTACGGCCAACAAGCCGGTGACGAGGATGTAATTATGGGTACAGGGTGTCCTGTAGGGTAGGCTCGTTCCGAGGGTGGCTGAAAATTTCCAAATTCGGTAGCGAAATGATGGCAAGTTTTGAAAACTCATTCGTAATAGGTTTTCGAAAAATGAAAAAATTGTGTTTTAAAAATAAAGAAGAAAAAAGGAATTTGAAAAAAAAATGTTTTTTTAAAAAATTTTTGTCGAAATTGAATTTTTGTGTTTTTTTAATTATTTCAATTGCATTCTTTTAAATTTTGATTTAATTTTTTAAAATTTATTTTCAGAACACAGCATAATTACACTTCTCAATTTGAAAAAAAAATTGAAATTATTTTACTCAACAGTTATTTTCATTTTTTGAGAAATTTTCAAATATTTTTAAAAAATTGTAGCTTTCATTTTTTGTGGTAAAAATTTTGCATTTAATAAAAGTATCAATTATTATTCAATTTTTAATTTTTTGAAAAATTATTGCCGTTTTACAAAGCTCATTTTTCAATATTTCTTTTTTCTTTTTTTGACAGGAAAAATAGAAATAAAAAATTTTTTAAAATGCATTCATTTTTTTCAAACAGTAGATAAGTAATTTTTGAATTTCCTGAAAAACATCAACTTTCAAAGTTTCTATAAAAATTGGGATTTTCTACAAAACCCCTATAGCCCTAATTTTGTTTTTGTTTGGAATGCCAATTCTTCTTCTTCTTCTTCTTCTTTTTTTTTTGAAAAACAATTTATTTTGAAAGAAATCCTTAATCAATTTTTACTGTGTACATAAAACATAGATTTTATTTTTCTTGAAACTTGAAGGAACATAAAATTGATTTTCAAAGTTTGAGAGTAAAATTTACGATTTTTTTCCAGGTGGCTCATTCCATGTGAGTTTGTTCACAAAGTAGAAAGCGAGGTCATCGATTTTTTTTTATTTTTCAATGTGGATAGACCTCAATGGAAGATGACGATTGGCGTAAACCGGAGCTCTCCAACTATTTTTGGAGGGCAACAATAAGCAGTCAAAGTTTTGAGAGTGGATTACTCAATAACTATGATAGATAGAATATTGAAATTTTTCCAAATGTGTAGGGCCTTTAAAGAAGGTCCTTTCTGACGTTATTTTGGAAATCAGTGTTTCCTCATTTTTCAATACCAAAAATTGGCTACCTAAATCACTTGAAAATTCCGAAAAAAATACATTTATAATTATATGGTACAACTTTGGATGCTGATTAACATATGCGTAGAAAAATTGAGATGACTTTTTTTAAGAATTCGTTTCAACAAGTTCCAAAATTTTTCTAGAAAACGGTATTTCTTATCCGAAGTACCAAAAATAGACGAATAAAAAAACTGATCGCACGGATTCGTGTTCAGGAGCTCAAACTACCTCGATTCAGACCCATCAACCGAACTTCTCACTCAAAACTGAGAAAGTGAAATTTTTGACATTTTCTCGAATAGGATTTTTTTCCATAAAAAATTTATTTCTTCAACTTTTTTTTTGATAAAATATTGGTTTTCAACTGAGAGGGGTGACGGACGGAAGAAATGCAATTTTTGCTTTTTACAAAAACACCAATTTTGAAATTTTTCGGCGAAATACGCATTTTTAAATTTCATTTAAAGAAAAAAAATCATTTTATGAAGAGTAAAAATTTTCAGCTTGGTTCGGTTTAAAAATTATTGAAAAACGCGAGGTACCAGTAGGTAAGTATACCAATACCTTTACTGGAAACATCATTATATTTGTACCTTTTAGGTATCGCAATAGAACTAGAATTTTTCCGCTTTTCATTTCCACAAAAGGTTCAAATAATGGGGTTTTGCAACGCTGAAAGCGAGAGCGAAAAAAAATTATCGTTACGGTTTTAATCTATTTATAGAATCGCCGGACTCTGTAGGGTCGGTAGGTACAGGTAGAGCAAACGTTGACATTTTTTTTGTACCTTCCACACAATGCAAAGAATTTGGCCCAAAGCAAAAAGGCCACTCGCCTACAATACCTTGTTAAGATGTCGACGAAATTATCGAATCACGAGGAATTATGGATTTCTCGTGGGGGATATTTTTCAGCCTTGTTAGAGGTACACTTACCTAATGTATTGTATAACAGAAATAAGTACTTATTTGTACTTTTTTTTTTTTTTTTTTTTAATGTATTCTCGTACCTACGAATATTTTTTTTTTTTTTTTTTTTTTTTTTTAATGTATTCTCGTACCTACGAATATATTTTTCTTTCGTGAATGACTATATAACAATGAGGCGGTTTGTATAGGACTGAGAGCCTAAAAAAATTCAATTATCAAATTTTTAAACGTTAAACGAGCTACCTACGTTTGTTAGACCGTAGCTGCGGAGGTTAAAAATCCATAAAAAAAAAACATAATTATTTTTTTCAATTTTTTTTTTATATACCTACCGAGCAGAAATGATGATTTATGGTAAAAAGACTGGAGTATACTTCGTTCACAACCTTTAACGTCTGCTACAGATTTTCTTCATATTTGAACAATAAAGAAATCGTCATTATTTTGACTTTAATCCCACGTAGTGCACAATTTACAAAATTAAACTTCCTCGTAACCAAAATATTTCGTGAAAAACTCTCGATGACGAGTTCACAGGTGATTTTAATGTTTTTAAAATGGAAAAATTTTCTCCACAGTCGCATCTATGTCAAATTCAATTCGATGTAGTGCGCAACTTACGACGTGAAATTTTCAAAAAAATTATATTTTTCATCAAAAAATCTCGCAAAGTACGAGTACATCAACACATGGTCCTCGAGCAGAAAAAATAAAAACAATCGCACAGAAATAGAAGGTATAAAAAAAATGTAGTAATCTCAGGAACACAAAGAGATACAAGCAAATCTAATCGACTAAAAAAAAAAACAAGCAAAAAAAAAGCAAACAGAATCCAGGAAGCTACCTACAGGCAGCGCGGGGCCCAGGCTGATGAACAACGATAAGGAAACAATCGAGAAAATAAATCTCCGACGTAGGTATAATGAAATTTACGTTTCAGTTTTATGGAAAGATTCAAAATCTCGGCCCAGATAGTGCGGAAAGATGGGCGACCGAAGTGACGGCCACGTTTCGCTATGCGACACGGTATGAAAATATCACATCTTTTCGGTCGGGCCAGCCTAGGTATACGCGACGAAATTCGGTCCGTTTCATTTGTTATTGTTGTCGCCCCCTTCTGCCCAGCAGCTGCCACACCGGGTCCATTCCGAATCCGCAAGCCGAAGGAAACTCGCGATAAAGAAAAACGACCGAGTAGAACGAGTACGACGACGACGACGTTGTACAAATGAAATGAAGTTTTAATAAAGAGAAAATGAAAAGCATTATAATAAATGATTGCGAAACAAATGACCTGTGAAATGAAAAACCCATAAAGCGAGGATAAAATTGCGATTTTTTTCCTGTTGGCGGTGTTGAGATTGAGCGAGGAGAACGCGGTGTTGCAGCCAGGCCCCCTCCTCTCCATCTCACGGTACGTTGTGTCGATGACGACGAGCCAAATAGATGGGTAAAAGATGTGTCGCAACATTCGCGTCCAGATGTATTCCCGCGTGTTTGTCGTGGCCACACAGCGCCTCTCTTCGCCCAGCCTGCCAAGGCGAAACGGGCCAGACGAGGGAGACCGAACGGTTATTTATTTAAGTAGAGCTTATTTTTCCTTCTATTTTCTTTCATATACCATAATATAATACCGAGTCGATAGAGTGGAAATCTTATGTATACGATGCTGTCGAACCAGCAACGTTAGGAAAATATTATATAGAAAAGAGACGCTATTAGCGTGTTTTTTTTTCGCTTTTTGTCATCATCGGACCTGATACGATTTACTGTACGTAAAAGATCGAGATTTTTTATCCCTCTTGCCGGGCTAATTTTGAGTTATGCTATAATTTTTTCACCTCTAATTGTAATTCATTATTTGCTCTTAAAAAGGTGATCATTTTTTTCCATTTAGTCGACCGAACCGTGGGTGTATTAATGTGCGAAATGGGAGCATTCCAAGTCGTTATTTAGCTTTTTCAATTTTATAGCCAATCCTCTTCCGAGGACGAAGCTGCGCTATAAATTCGACACGCCAGATATTATACCCGAAGGAGTTCGTAAAAAAATGCATAATTATCGTATTAGAATTTTTAGGTGACGAATATGTTGCCTATCGAAAGCGCCGTATTTTAATCGTGACTTCAAATCTGTTACGATTCCGTTTACCGAAAATGAGATGTTAATTTTAAAACAGAAAAAGACTTCGACCCAAGTGAAGGAAAAATTTTCCCAGATAAATTATCATCGTATCGTCAACTCTTAACATGTATAGATATTTCACAAAGCAACGAAAATGACCTACCAAGAAGAAAACCTAACGTTTCGAGTTATATAAACTCGAAAATGATGATCGGAAATCCGTATTTGATACGAGAGAAAGGAATTTGTAAACGCGAATATTTTTTTCCACTCTGCAACGAAGATGACCATGAGACGAAAAAAGTACAATATTCGATTTTAGAAGGTTTATGAGATTTTTGAACTCTTTTTATGGATTTTTCTTCTTTTTTTTTTACTGAAAAAAAGGAGAGAAGTTCCGATGAAGGAAATATGAAATATTGCATTTTCAGCGTATAGTACGTAAACGACACAGTGTACCTACATAACCTATGAACATCCAACATTCCAGTTCAACGAGCAATTTCACAATTCGCTTGCCCAATGCTGGACGATACCTTTGATACGTTTTATTTTCCATGCTTTTTTTTGGTTATAAACTACGCGCTAGCAGATTTTTTACATTTCAAAAGTTTCTCATTTTCACCCACAACTTGGGCAAATTTTTCTCAGAATTTCTACAGTTTAGGTGCATTTCCCCAGCCCCCCCCCCACCACCACAATCGGGGTCGGGACATATGTCATTCGTTTGTGCTACGTTAGTGCTGGTTTGTGCCGAAAACCCCGTCGTTAGTGCTGCCCCCTTCTGGAGATATTGAGGAAAACTTGGGGGGAGCTGGAGAAACAGGAGCTCCGCACTTTGGCCTACAGGGTTCAAAGCGATCCGGAATATTTTCCTCATGGAAAAAGGACATGTGTACAAGTAAAGCCGAGTGACAGAAAACTTCGAGATAGATCACATGCAGCGTCCGTGTTATACCGAAACTACCGACGATGAAGAAGAAACACACGAGACTCATAATGATCCGTCTGGTAATGAAAATGAGTCGGAAGAAGACAGCTAACCCCGCTGTGAATCGCACCGAAAATGAACCAGAAAGAGAACAAAGAGAAGGATATGACCGAAAATCCTTGCGTGATGGACGTTGCCGTCGGGTGCCTAAGCCTAAGCCCTCTACGGATAATTAGTAACTTATAGACGAATAGATATGTTGAACATTACTTCAAGAAAAAAGCATGAGCAAGAATGTATAAACATTTTATTTTTCCAAACATGTGATGAAAAAAAAAATGTTTTTCTTAATATAAAACTTGAAAATACGAGAAGCAATGAAATTTTTTTCCATCTATTGCGAAAATGTTGTTTTCAAATGCAAAATACTCAAATGACAACTGAAAAAAAGAACTACAATCTTTGAAAAAATACCTACAACAACTGAAGGAATTGAAACTTTGAAATAATTTTGAAAAATCCCAACGAAAAACAATAATTGTTATGAAAAATCAGGGATAAAAGGAGAGCCTCACACGTCGTAGTACCTAGCTAGTAGCTACCTACCCAACAAGAGAAACTGAATTTTAAAAATTTTCAAAAAAAATTCTGAAAAATTGAAAAGTTATCAAAAATTGAAAAAATCTGAAATTTTAAAAAAATTTTTGAATTGTAAAAAATATTAAATTATTGTATTGTCATTTTTCAACAAAAATTTTCAAAAATAAATTTTTGTCATTTTTCAAATCTTTTCCAAAAGTGGCAAATTTGTAAGAAATTGTATTTATCAAATTTGAAATTTTTTTAAAGTTTTAGAAAATTAGCATATTTCGAAAAATTAAAACTTGTAAAAATTGGAATGCTTCAAAAAATTGTAAAATTTTTCAAAAATTAAATATTTCTTGATAATTATAAATTTTTTTATTTCTCAAAAATTGCAAATTTTCCAAGAAATGGTCAACTTTTGAAATTGTTGAAAAATTTCTAAATTGTCAAAATATAATTTTTTTGAAAAATTCAAAATTTCTCAATTTTGGTAAACTTTTTAATTTTTAAAAATTCAATTGTGACGGGAAGGGATGGCCCTCCGAGCCTAGGTGGTAACACTGTGGTTTCGGATATTCCTCCAGCCAACGCAGGTAGGCTGGTACGAGCGTTTCTCCACTTTAGTTAGTTCTTGTTTGGTTTAGTTAACGACGGGTCTCCGCTATATACAGCGTAGTAGTCAATGTGTCGGTGCTAGTCAAGGTGTTCTCTGTTAGCCAATGTGCCTATGTTAGTGTCATCCGTTACGAAATATATGTTATTTCAACTATGAAGTTGGTTTTACTTCCTAGACGTAGGACATAATACCAATCTTTATATTGGCGCCCAACTCGTGTGTATACGAAGTCGATTTGCAGATTAGCTACCTGTCACAATCTTCCTAGTTTCACCGGAGGCCGAACACGGCCAACCCAGATTTTTCCGTTGGAAAAATCACACCGTTTTCCGTTTGGAAAATAACACCGTTTTCCGTTTGGAAAATAACACAATTTTCCGTTTGGAAAATCATAGTTTTTTCGTTCGAAAAAACATACAAATTGCCTTCTCTGTTCGCGTGTGTGAACAGCTCGTATGCGGTCATACCGCAAAATCTTTGGTAACGAGGCGAATTATACATCAACTGTGAGTTCAAAGTGAACCATTTGCGCTAGTTAATAAATTTATTTCTTTTTTTCTTTTCTGCCAATGAAAAAAGAGTATTAGAAGTACGTTTGTACTGAAAGCACAATATTGCATCAGAATACAAGCCCCTACGTTTGTAGTGGTGTGTATAAGCAACCAGTCCAGAAGTACCGTTACTATCACCGCGTCGCTAGCTCTCGCGTAGTCGACGAGCTCACATCATTAGAAACTTTCTAATTCGAACCCCTGCTGTTCGCAACCCTCGGTTAAAATATTCAGGACTCTTGCAACTCACCATTGCCTGTATACGTACGTCTACAGGTACAATGCGCAGATAGCCTTGCGTTGCACTACGAACGCTCTACCTGCTGACCATCCGGTTCGACCCTCCCACTAGCCACCCTAATACTCTAAAGCGTTTGCCTTGGAGCGTGGTGCCAGCGAGTGAATTCTCGTTTGATGAATTCATTCTCAGAAGAACAAGACGTTAGTTTTGTTAAACACAAGGCTGGTAACGAATTTACCCTCGCAAACAAGACGTTTGTTTTGTAGGCACATGTCGGAAGACCAACGGTGTAATTCAGTATTCGGCAGTACAGAATCGATCCAACGACATTCTCTTCGCCTGGCGGGTAAGGAGAAAAAATCGTACACCCAAAAACGGAACTACAAGCCACGTAAATTATCAGCAAAGATGCCGAATCAAAATCAGTCTAATCCAGATGGACAAGAAGAAACCCCAAAAAAGACGAATCAATCCGTAGAGACTGGTACACCTGTGCACCCAGATACTGCTAATTTACATACCCATACAGAATTAGGATTCTCAGAGTATAAGAAATCGAACCAGGCTCAATCGTGTGATTTGAACCTGGAACTGGAAGATATCATAAATTGGACAAATCGCGAAGTGAAAAAAACCAGCGTACGGTTAGGCAATGTTGAACGTGGGCTTCAACATTGTAAGAACCAGGTTGCGCAACACGAAGACGCAATCGCGTCAACCACCGAAATCGCTACTAGCAATAGCTCACGAATAACCGGTTTAGAAACTAAAATAACTGATCTCAACGAAAAAGTCGCGTCTGTGACTGTACAAGGGGAAGAGATCGAAAAATTACACGAAAACTTTGAAGAATATCGTACCCAGGTCAACCTCCAGCTCGATCAGTTGGGAAACAACATCCAATACGAAGCCGCTGATAGTGAAAGACAATATGTCGAGACGCAGAGAGCCGTAGGTTTTCTCGCAAAACGAATCGACGCACTCGAGAAAACATCCAAGACACGCCCGAATGGTGGCTATGTAAAAACAAAAACTCTGCCGTTGAATGCAGACATTATGAAGAACAACGACATTGTATTCAAACCCGCAAACCGCTTCCACCCCCATCTGTTCTTACAATTATTCGAGAACTACATCGATGGTGTACACATCGAAGATGGGCAAAAATGCACTCTCTTTCGAGGTGTAATAGAAATGAACGATTCATGGAAGCAATCCCAAATTTATGAGCACTCGTACGAGGAGCTTAAAAAGAGTTTTTTGACTGAGTATTGGTCAAAAACTGAACAAATCGAAGCCTTTAATTTCTTTGAAAAACGCGTCAATTCCGCAAAAAGCACGCGCGAACTAGCCAGGACGTGTCTCCAATGGCTAAACACGCTAAGTCATATGACGAAAATGGACCATGAAGATGTCATCGAGATGATGTACGAGAAACTACCGTATCACTTACAGGGAAAAGTCAGTGACGATGACAAGAAAACAAAAGAAGCGTTCGCGAAGAAATTGCGCGAATTTCAAAAAATTCGCGACAACCCGAAGGGTCGGCCAAAAATAGAAATTGAGGCTGGAAATAAACCCTCTAAAAGTGACGAGTACAGAAACAAAGATCGTTTTTCACGTTCTCGCGATGCCAAAGGTAAAGAAATGAAACAAAAAAAATTACGTACGCGATTATTCCGGAAGTCGAGGACGCGATGTATATGGCGAAAAATCAAAAGACCACTCAGGTGTGAAAAAACCTGATTCATCGGATCATAATAAACACGCTGAGGAGAAAAAAGTGGTATATCCCAAAAAACCGTGGAGTAAGCCAGTCAACCAAGTAGAGGTTGAACACGAAAAAGCCCCGAGCGAGTACTCGTCCGAGTCCGACTCTACACAATCGTCCACAGAAGATTCCTCCTCGGGAAACGAGGGGGACTAGAAGATGCAGGGCAACCTTCTAGTCGGCCAAAGTCCACAAACTCGTCCGAGTTTGAGGATTATGAGTTCATCGGCGATGGACTGGCCCATTTTGTAAGATACACTGAAAAAGGCTTGAAAGAACTGCCGACGTATGTCCGGCACCAAATCTCGCTTGAAAACCTCTTCGATGAAATTGAAAAAATTAACTTCAGAAAAAAGAAAGCCATTCTTTCGCTAGGCCAGCTAGAACTCAACTATTCGAAACGTCCGTTCGAGTCTTTGGAAACAGGCGTTCGCCGTGTGGTGAATTGCTTATGTGAAAAAGGCTTTGAAAAAATTGTAATTTTATTTCCCACAGTAAAACCGAGAATCGAAAACGAACGACCTGTGGGGTTGACACGCTACATTGCGTTTCGACGTATTTTTGGTCGATTGATGCAGGATGACCGGATTACAGTTTGGCGTGAGCCATCTCAGCTGTTCTTGCGTTGCGAGGAAGCTGTAAACTTATCCGGCATAAAATACGAGCGTCCTGCTGTGGACAATAAAAATAATATTATACCGATCCAAGACAAATTTTATTTTTCAACAAAGTTGAAAAAATTCTTTTTCTCACCCAAACAATATAGCGAAATCTTGCAAGTGCTCCGTTCGGAGCTTGCGAAACACATCGCTGCAGCGAAAAAATCAACAGCCAAAGGCTCATTAAAATGGCTGTACGAACCCGATTACCAGACAAGGGTACCAAAAATGACCCCGGAAATTCGAGAAAGTAAAGACGCGACTTTCAACGTATCTCTTCGACCCGAGAAAAAAATGGAACCACCAGGGTCAAAGGTGAATAACACCACACCTCCAAAAGTAAAACTGAAAGTCAAATTTGCGGATTTACACAAACTAAACCCCATCGATGTTCGACAAGTTGAAGTGGTGTCTGATTATGAAACAGCCCATGAATCAGAATTTGATACCGCAAGCGAAAATGAATCAGCTTACCAAGAAACGAGTACGAAAACTGTACCTACTGCGTGTGTGGTAGATGCAGTGGAAAATGTGGCATGCGACTCGCAGAAAATACCTCTGCTAGTACGTAAACAAATGATCACGGAATCAACTGAGGATCCTACGTGTGTGGTGGTCCTCACATTTGATAATGAGAAGAACATGGCAGCCCAGCTGGATACTGGGGCACTGCCTAACGTCATGTCCAAGCAAACTGCCGAAACAATTACCCGGGGTGCCCCGGATAATATAAAGTATGTACCTTTACGTCGACCAGTACTTCTCAAACTCGCAAATAACAAAGTTATCAGTACGATGACACATATTGTTCAAGTGGCATTCTACTTCGGAGATATACGCATGAAAATGCCATTTTTTGTGCTGGACATGAGTGGACCCATGGTTATTATTGGACGTTTGTCCATGAAAATAATGGGTATTGAGCTCAACCAACAAAACAGTTACGCATACTGCAGACCTAAGGGTGCTGAGAAACGCACAGTGCTAAAATTCCTCGAAGCACACCGTTTTCAGGGAGCGGTAGTACTCAAATGCGAAGTACGCAAAGAATACGAACACGAGGCCGTACAGACCATCATCGCCGATACGAAAGCTGTCAACAAGATCCAACTAGGTCCGGAAGAACGCGATAATGGGTCAGAGAAATACCTCGAAAAGCTCCGAAAAGATATTGACGAAGTAGTGAAGACGAATGAAATCACTGTAGAAGAAGCCGAGCACGCGTATGCTGAGCTCGAGAAATTCCAGGACTGTTTTTCGCGGTACCCTGGAAAGTACACGGGCCCTGAGGTCGACTTTCGCTTCGTTGAAGGCGAGGGCCACCTCAAAAAGTGGCGAGGTGAGAAATACCGCCCATCTAA
Source organism: Paracoccus marginatus (assembly GCA_900065295.1). Taxonomy (NCBI): domain Eukaryota; kingdom Metazoa; phylum Arthropoda; class Insecta; order Hemiptera; family Pseudococcidae; genus Paracoccus; species Paracoccus marginatus. The sequence goes on along the minus strand of FIZT01011381.1, from coordinate 7,720 downwards.
GAAATTAAAAGCACAAATTAAAAAAGCAATTCGCACTATGCTCGCGCTCAAGATCATACAGCCATCTCAATCGCCCTACATAAATACCACGGCGCCTGTCGTGAAGAAAAATGGTGATTTGAGGTTGTGCTTAAACGCGGACGAATTAAATAAATGGCTAGAGCGTCTGCTCACAGAGCCAGCAGGTATTGAAAGCATCATTCATGGTACGAATGCCGTATGGTTCAGTACCTTGGACTTTGTATGTGGATTTTGGCAGCTGGTGTTATCCGCGCGTTCGCGCCAATTCACCGCGTTCCAAGTAGATGGCCAAGTGTATGAATTCTTACGAATGCCGTATGGCATCAAGATTGCATCCGCACAGTTCATTGAGATGATGAACAGAGTAATACCCGACGACATGGAAGGTGTGCAAACGTTCGTGGACGATGTCCTAGTAACAGCAGACACTTTCGCTCAAATGAAAGACCGCCTTACAGCGGTGTTGACTCTGATTCGAACTTATGGCCTGAAATTAAATCCATCGAAGACGTCGCTCTTCAAAAAATCGACTCAACATCTTGGTTATGTGCTGGCAAAGGAACAAATTGGTAAACAAAGAGACAAAGTCACCAAATTTGATGCCTTCAAGCGAAAGCACACGAAAAAAGGGCAGTTTGCCCTTAAGAACAAAAATGAAATCCTGACGTTGACAGGATTAACAGGCCTGTATCAGAGATTCATTCCGGAATACAACCAGATTCTCGCACCATTATATAAGTTAACAGAGAAAGACATCCCATTCGTCTGGGGCAAGGCACAACAGGACGCGTTTGCGAAACTGGAAGCCGAATACCGTAAGGACTTTAAACTCATGCCCCCGCAACCAGGTTACGATCTACTCCTGGAGACGTTGGTGACTGATGATGCGATGAACGCCGTATTGTATCAAATAATTGATGGACAGGACCGTGTGGTAATGTTCACCAGCTATGCGTTCAAGCCGCATCAAAAGAAATTCACAATAATTGATAAGGAGATGCAATGTCTCATTACCACCATTCATAGGCTACAGATGTGGCTTCATGGGCAAAGAATTCACGTTCGCAAGGACCTCCAAGCGATCGTTAATAAATTTGCTACGTTAATCCAGACGCACCGTAAGGCGGCAGGCTGGATAACAGAGTTGTGTGGGTACGAATTAGTTTATGACTTGAGCTGTAAGAGACGTTTGTTTCATACTCAAGCCCCAGAACTAACACTTTGCAAAATAGGATGGACCAGCATACAGCCGTACGCCGTTGAGTTTGCGGATATACATGTGGCTGACCTATTCTCCTATCTTGAAAAAATACATCAATTCCAGGCCGACGACGATAGTTGTAGGCGGATCATGGAGCTGCTCAGAGATAAAAATACCCATAACGATTCGAAATTACGACAACGGATTGAAGCATGTGCGAAAAAGTTTCGTATTGAAACTAAGAATGACGAAGAGCACACACTTTATCGCACCTACGAAGATGGTACGTCAGTGCCATACTTACCAAAGGAACTTTTCTATGATACTGTAGATTACCTCCACGATGCGTATGGCCACATTGGTCCGGCAAAGCTGGATGCAATATTTAAACGAATATTTTTCTACCCCAATGCTATTCGATATATTCGTGAAATATCTAGCCACTGCATTGTGTGTAAAATGAATAAAAATTATGCAATGCGTAAGGTGGTGGAGTATGCACAAGTCGAAACGTATGGTATCGGCGACGTAATTTCGGCTGATCTTTTCGGCCCCGTTGCCAACGAGAAGGGTGACCCGAAATACCTTCTCGTAGCAAAAGATATCTTCACGAATAAAACCTGGATACGACCTCTTCTAAACATCAAGAAAAAGACCGTCACAACAGCTATGGAGACGATAATAAAAGACATTAAGTCTTTTGGGATTCATATTCGTAAAATTATTACGGATAATGGAACCCAATTCATAAGTGACCGTTGGAACACTATGGTATCGTCACATGGCATACAGGCAGGTCATACAACATGTTATAACCCTCAATCGTCGCTCGTGGAGCGCACGATGAGGATTATTGGAGACAAATTACGAATCAAAATGAATACGTGCCGCGACGACTCTAAATCGCACTTCGGATGGCATGAATTTATCGGAGCCGTTGAGCTCGAGATAAACAACACACCATCCACATTCAACGCAACTCCTAATGAAGCCTGGGGAGTTAAAGATACGATAGTGTCAAATTTCCCAGCAAAAAAGGAGACTATAAACTTCAAACACGAACTAAAGATACTTCAGGCCTCTGAAGAGAAGAACGACCCAAAATTTACCACGTCAGAGGACCTCCTCAAACGTAAGCTTGAGTCGAAGGACTTTATTATTGACGATGACGGATACACTCGGGTAACCGCCGATGGCGCTTGCTCGAAAAACGGAGAGTCAGATGCGATAGCCGGCATAGGAATTTGTTTCTCGCCAGATTCGGTGAATAACATTTCCGAAAGGATTTCAGTTGATGGTTTCACCAACTCGAATAACCTAGCCGAATTGATCGCGATCCAACGTGCGTTGGAAATCTTACTTTTTAACAATGTAAAAAAAGTCAAAATCTTCTCCGACTCCAACTATGTTACGAAAGCCCTCAATGAAACCAGAAAAAACTGGGAGAAGAATGGTTGGAAAAACAGCCGTAAAAAAGTGGTTGTTCACAAGCCAATCTTTGAGAAAATCATCGTTTTGATGAAACGCTTTGAAATGTGTCAAGTGCAACATGTTTATGCGCGCCGACACGAGTATACCAACATCGTGGCTGATATACTGGCCAAGAAAGCGGTATACACCTCGGAAATAAAATCTCAACGTATTGAAAATATGACCGAACGCGAAGCAGCAAACGCGTATATTCGTGAGCGACGTAGGTTGCAGCGAATACACGACGAGTATACTTTTAACAAGGCGCACGGCGACCCGACGCCGCTACAACAAGGTGACATGATCTTGCTCACAGAGCATAAAAACTCGAGTTTTGACAAAGGCACGTCTGCAAAGTTGTACCCAAAACGATACGGGCCGTACCTAATAACAAAAAAGGTAACGCACAATTGCTACCTGGTAACAGCCACCGAAGAACCCTCGGATACTAAGATCGTGAACATTCGACAGATAACTCTGTTTCTTACGAGACAGCAGTTGGAAGACTTGAGAAACGATAAATGTCTCAAATCAAAGCTAAAACACCGAGATATCGAATCAAGAATAAAAGAGTATCTGACGGCGTCTGAAAAGATATCTCCTAATGAGGTACAGGTGCCTGCGAGTATAAAGAGTAAAGCCATCAAAGTGACCGCCGATGAGTTGGCCACCAAAATAGCGTCGGACTTGCGTGCTGAACGTCGTTCAAAGCGTGAGAAGGCGAAGGAAAATGCGTCCGCAACTTCGAACGTAGCACCACCTGCAAATGCAAGCGATGCAAAACGTTCAGCTCGTCTCAAAGAAGTAGCCGAATTAGGAAAGAGACTGAAGAAAACGAAGAATGCGGCTGAATTGGAAAAACTCGAGAACACCATTAAGAAAGCGGCCATCAACGATACGAGATTCGAAGAAATAAAGAAGAACGCCGACGAGTACGTCAAAAAGAAGCGTGGCCGTCCAAGGAAAACCGAGCAGCCATCCACGAGTACTTCATCACCGCAGGATGATGCGGTTAATGAAAATAATGAAAACGACGTAGTTCGTAGATCCAACAGAAGAAAGAAAACCGCGTTGGCGGTTGCAATGCTCAAATTCGTCGATGACGATGAACGCATCTACATTGCCAAATCGTATGGCAATACGTAAATTTTCGTAGTTGAACAAAAAAGCGAAATTAGACGGGTACACTGACGTTGGTTATGTGTATATATCTACAAACACCCTACTGGGGCAAGAGCACTCCGCGTGGCAAGAACGAACGATTCAAGCTGCTATTCTGAAAATCTCGAGACCGGATGTCGATGGACACGATAAGCAGATCCATTGTTCAAAATCATTATTGCCTCGACAAACTGCACGAAGATGACACAATATGCGCCGTTGACGCGTACAAACCTGCACCAAATACATCAGTGACAGAACGAGAGTGCGGTATCCATAGCAACCTGTTGCAAAACCTGGTGGTGAGACAAGTCTACACCCCTCCCACTATGACCTCGCGCGGACAGGAGACGGTGACGCGATCCTTACAACGACTTCAGGTAGTATAGTATGATCCTGTTAGCGTGAACCGATTATTTCATCCTCCACTGTGAGTCGACTGAAAGTACTTCCCAGTGCTACGACTGAACGTACGTATATTGTGTAATTAATTCAGCTATCACTTTCAACCAGCGTAATAAAACTGTAAGTAGAAAGACCATTGATTACCTTTGCTAAATAATTGTTGAAATATCAGGACGCCGTACGGCGCACTGAAAATTATTTTCGCCTGTTCGAATAATATTAGTAAATGGAAGAACGTACGTAATGTGTTACAAGGCGACGTTTGTCGCCACAGCGACGCCGGATCCGCCAATAGATGTGCCTGCAAACGTGTAACACACGTAGGCGCAGTTGTATACCGCATATTATGCAATAATGATGCAATCTACTCACCACATGCGTATGAAACTGCCGTCCGGCACATTCTATACATACGCACCATGTATACAAAAATGACCAAAACATGGCAAGGCACGCGCTAATTTGTTATCTTCCACGTTAATAATTTTTGTGTATTTTATTTTTAGTAACAATGTCGTTCACCATGGCATGCCCCATTTGCGTGAAAAATCTAATCGACAACAATATGGGAATTGAACGGAGATTAACCAGAATGCCATGTGCCCATGTATACCACGAGGACTGCATCGAGAGATTCTACCTGATGACACAAACCGAAGTCATGAAATGTGCTGTATCGGAGTGCCGAAAACCGTGTGATATCAATAATGGTACAGTAATAGCGCCGTATGGCGCACCGCAAAGCCATATAATAACCATCCAACCACCACAGAAGTTACAACAGAATGTACACACGAATCCGCAACCATCTGTGAAAATCCTACAAAAATTACAAGATGTAGACGCAGGTCCGCGACCATTAATACCCCGTGCACCGTGTGGTGTACCGGTATCGAGAGTACCACCAGGTATTCCAACACTACCGATGGAAAGTTTGGAAGACAAAATTAAACGGTTCTCTATGTCTTCCGAAATTATCAACCTCGATAGAAAAATGGAAGAAAAAACCAATACTCAACGAGCAGCAAGTACCACAGACAAATCCAACGAAAACGTAGCACTCACCGAACGATCGCCACTCGTTAAAAGCATGATACGAGTAGTGAACAGGGTACCGCCACCTGTTAATATACAATCGGTCGCGTACCAGCAGCCATCGTATAGCGGAATGCATAACAAAAACCCAAGGAACATTCAACGCCGATACAGCCCTTACCCACAACAACGTCGTTATAGAGGTTACAGCAACGAAAACAAACCCCGATATGAAACACAGGACCGTCAACAACAACGCCGCGACGTTAGTCGCCGCGACATCAACACGCAACGACACCCTGACCGCGTGATCCAGTTCCCGGCTCCAGAGGTTGCCGCACCGTGGGTATGGCAACAGAATGCGCCGTACGGCGTATTCCACGCAACGATTACAGGAGAAACATGTTTCTTTTTCAACGAGTACCTCGCCATTGGTGATGGTTTTGTCTCTCATGCACTGAGTACAGTTGCTCACAATAAGCAGTGGGCAAAATATCCAAGCCAGTGGAACATGCCTGAGATGACATTTCAAGACTTGTACGAACTGATTAAGCCACTGCAATCAATGCCGCCCAAGATAATGCTCTCTATCGGAAATAAAGACACCCTACACGATAAATTGCCGTTGGGCGAGCTCATTGAACAACTGATAGAGACGATGCACCTGTGCCAGACAAGAGGCACGCAGCAGATTATTCTGCTACCTCACATTAATTTTCCTCAACAGCCGAACGTACGCTCGGAGTTCAACAACGAGCTGGCACGAATACAAGCGGCGGTGCCGCAACTAAAACTGTTCTATCACAATATCCACCGCATGGCAGGCATAACAACGGCAGTTAAACACGCCGCAGGGTACTGGAATTTCGTTCCAAAAACCCATAAAAAGATTAGAGACCTCCTTAAGGAGATCTCAACGGATCCAACCATCCATTATTGCTAACGATACACCGCGAAGAGACGACGTTTGTCGCCGCACAGCTCATGCGATTTCAACGAAGAACTCAGTTTCGACGGCCGATATTCATACTTTGTAACTTTTTGCGTACTTAACGATAAGTATTCGGCATATGCCATATTTACTCCTCGTAATTCTTAAGGTAATTCTGTCGACCTCATACCATTCTTAGTAGCACTGTCGACCTCATACCATTCTTAGTAGCATTTAAGTGTCATGGCTTGCCATGGTATATTGTACTCTATATTTTTATAATTACGTATTTACATTTTTTTTTTATATATCACTTCTTTTATTTACTCATTTTTTTTTTCCAAATTTTTGGTATGAGGCCCCTTCTGTGCGAAATTGTCTCTCTCTTTCTATATATTTTTTCTCCTTTTACTATTATTTGCATATTATTACTTCGTAATTCTTCTAGATTTTATTTGAATATGGCGTACATATTTTTATTATTATTTTTTATTTTTTTTTCTCTCTTTCTCGTTTTATATTTTCTTCTCTCTTTTTGTTTTTTTCATTTTTTTTTTATTTTTTATTTATACGTTGGCTAGCACCGACACATTGACTTAAATTCCACCCTTGAAATTATTTGTCAAAATTTGCGATTTCCCCGTTTACGTCGCGCTTTGCGCAGTTCATTACTTTTTTATTATATTTTTTTTTTTTTTACTTCAATTTTGTTATTATTATTTTATTTTATTTTATTTTATTTTTTTTTCTTTCTTTTTCCATTTCTCAAAATTCTGAGCGTATTATTACGCGGCGCTCGCGAAACCCGTTTGGGTGTCGCCTCCAAAATTAACGACGATATGCCCACGTCGACCTGGTCCGTGGAAGAACCCTTTTGATCTTATGTCACCTCAAAATTCTTCGTCGATACGCTTGCCCTCTGTACGGCGGGGTCGAGTTTCAGCGTCGAGTCGGCTGGGAAGCGTCATCAGCCAAGACTGGGTGCGTGCATCCCTTCATTGCGATCTGTACGGATGTATGGTACGTCGTCTGCGGCGGTGGTGATGGGCTCAGCCCATTTGCTATCATCGAGTCAATACCATACATCCGCGAGTTGGACGTCGTGTTGTGAGTTAGCGGGCGTGCCTGGTCCGGTTGCGTCTGCGATATGGCGATTATCGGGCCACCGCACACCGCCATCTCAATTCGACTTACGATTCGGCCAAACAGTGACATGATGTTGGATGTGACGTACGCCTGACAGTTGATGACGTGGACCAGTTGAGTCGGTGTGGTCTCTCGGATTCGTGGTACGGAGCAGCAGTGTGTACCCAGTATTACCACCGTCCCTACGAGCAACCCGAAGGGGCAGGGGGCAAGGGGGGTCTCTTCCCTTTTGCGTTATTCGTGCTCCCCGAAGGCCGGTCGTAAGCTTGTCCTACGGCAAGCCCGAAGGGGCATATGTGACGGGAAGGGATGGCCCTCCGAGCCTAGGTGGTAACACTGTGGTTTCGGAT
>FIZT01011340.1:0-11551 GCA_900065295.1 Paracoccus marginatus | reverse complement strand
CTTCTTCTGAGACATGTACTTTCATAGAAAATGGTAAAAAGTATTGTATTTTTGAAGAACGAGAACGAGAACAACGATTTTTGAAGAAGGAGAACGAAGGTCATGAACGAAGAACGAGCGAAAAACCAAAGAACGAAAAGGTCTGAGAACAACAACGAGAACAGAACGAAAATTTCCTTGTTCTCGCAGCCCTGACCTCATCTCCGTCGATATATAAACGAATAAAAAAATGTGATAAAAATCTGGATTGTAGAGATCGTAGCAGCTTAGTTCGAATGTCAAAAAAAAAAAAAAAAAATGGCCGGAGCACAGACTTAAACTTTTTATCCAAATACCCCATTACCTATATTTTTACACTGGGACAACTTGAAGATTATAAGTAAATAATGCAAAAATAAATTCTACCTCAACATAACCCACTGCGAACAAAATATAGGGGAGAATGAGGGTCATCGCGCGACGCATACGCAAGAAAAAACCAGATAAACCGTCGGGCAGATTCACTTTTGAGACCCTCGACAAGAGAAAAATGGATTTGCTCGCGGCATCATTTTTCTCATCCTTTTTCCCTCCATACTTTTCCCCTTACAGTACAGTGTTAGTTCGAGGAGGGAGAACACGAACGCACCTCTCTACTCTAATTGAATTTAGGACCATCGTCGTAAATGTCATTTTTGAATCTCGACTTCGTTCCGCGTCGCGCGGTGACCAGAGAGAGAGAATACGCAGTCATTATCAAAGTTTAAATGAAAAAAATTTTCGAAATTAATTTCAAAAATCATAAATATTTCATGAATACAAAAACGAAAAATCACGTCGTGAAGCCGAGGTTGTCCTCGCCCGGTTCGCAGTGAGCAAAATATAATAATACTATGACGTTGTGAAGAATATACTACACGTATATCTACTATCCCTGCTATTTGTACTGCACGTCGTATATTTAATGATGCCAGCACGTAGGAAGAGGGAAGAAGGAAAACAGAGGCTGGTTTGGAAGTTCCATAACTTTGTCATGAGCGCATGACCCACGTATTTCCAAACATCGTCAAGCGTGTGTTCAATATTAATTCAACTCTGGGCTAATTCTTCGTCTCGTGATTTTCCAGCAGCCTTGGCACGGTTTTGAATTTGGTTGTTTCAAACCCCTTCCCCCTTTCATTCTATCAAAAAAACTTTTCTGAATTATAGATTGAAATTTTCATTTAGCAGGTGGAAGCATGACAGTGATACGCATCACCTCGACGAATATAACTATTTTGGTGTTCGGTTTCGGTTTCAGTTATTTCCAAAAATAATGTTATTTCAGATCAGATGATGATGGATACAAAAAAGTAGTCACTCAGTGTTGATTTTGCAAAAATTAATTCGGATTTGGTTTTAGCTATTTCCAAAATAACGTTATTTTTGAGATAACTGGGTGAGCAGATTCTAATTCCGTTTCGATCATGAGAAAAACGAATTATGGCGGAAATAACGTTATATTTGACTTCTGATTCGATTTTGGTTATTACAAAAATAAAGTTATTCTTGACTTTTGACTTGTTTTCAGCTATAGCATAAATAACGTTATTTCAACTTCTGATTCGGTTTTGGTTGCCACAAAAATAAGGTAATTCGTGAGATCGGACTCGGTTTCGTCTTAGTTTCGTTTATTGTACATTTGACTTCTGATTCGGTTTCGGCTACGTCCAAAATAACGTTATTTTTGAGTCATTATTTTGTTTTTATTATCACAGAAGTAACGTTATTTCAGAGTTATTGTTTGGTTTCAGTTATCTTAAAATAACATTTTTTCAAATTATATGATTCAGATGTTATCACAAACAATAAATTATAACGTCATTTAATGAAATTTTGCGTTACATCACTGAAGAATTGTTCAGGAAAAGTGTATCTACAAGAGTGAATTCACAAAGAAATGGTTGAAAAATCGACTCAAAAATGAATTCGGTGGTATTTTCGATGAACTCGACTCGACATATTATTCAATTCATCTAGGTACGTACATGGGTGTATAAGTTTGAACTGGAACGTAAGTACAATATTATGGTACAGAACTGCCTCCTATAATACGTACCGTAGGTGTAGAGATTCGCGTCATTAGGCTTCGAAATTGTAACCAATTCGATAGACGACTCCGTAACGATTGTCGTCGTCGGTGCGAACGACGCCGTAAAACAGTTTAGTAAGTTTTCAAATTCGCACGTAGCATGGTAAACGTAGGTATATCGTTTTCGTATATACCTACCTATACACATAGGTAATTTACAGCGGCATTTCGCACAAAATGGCCCGAGAAAAAGACCGGAAATTATTTATAAAAGATGGTATTCTGCGACATCGACGACGTCATGGTAATAAGAGATGACGGTGTTGGTATAGTACCTATTATTGAAGAGTATATTTATCGCAGAAAAATCACAGGTTACAAAGGAATGAACAGTCGAGCCAAATTATATTAAGTTTCGCTTCTCTTACACTATTGACAATTCAAAATGAGAAAACTTTGACTGAGATGTGTTTGAAAGAAAACGTTTCGTTATATCTATGTAGACTGAACCTTTGTAAGAGTAGGTATGTATGCCTGGTGCTGTGAGTATAAATAAATTAAAGCACGTATTTTGTTCGTATTTACGTATAGAGGTACGATACACATGTATAGTATTGGCTTGTACACAGACTATGAGATGATGGCTTTTTGTGCAGATAGGTATAGTATACGTGTAAGAAAATGATCACCTTATGTATAAATTATTTACGCAACTACGAATACGAAATTTTCACTCTATCTTGTTTCGTAGACTACTTGACGATTCTTTCGCTAGGTACATATGTGGGTAGGTTTTTTTCTAATATATATGTACTATACTAGCTCGCGTAAATTATTCATAAGAAATATACCGGCTCGCAGAGTCGAATCGTGAACATGTATGTCTTTCAGTGTAGGTACTCGTAGAATTTTAAAAACTTACGAGTATGAATTAGAGTTTCATCGCGGATTAACAAACGAACAGTCGAAAAGCGAGCATTCCGGTTTCACTTCATCATGTTTAGGTAGTACGTGCATAAAAAATTTATAAATTGTTGACGAGGGAATCTCATGGCTTCAACTGTACGGAACGAAGATTTATTATCTAAGCATTGCTACAAAATTTAAACACGATCAAAAATTAAAAAATTGTGAGTTATATTTTTTTAAGATATCTGTTTAATTTAAAAACTGGAAATTTTGTGAAAATTGAAAAATTTTGTCAGACACACACGAGTTGAAAAATTGAAAAAATTCGAAATGTTGACAGCTGACGCATAAATAAGTGGAGAGATTTCAAAATAAAAAATTCATTTTTTTTTCAAAAATCTAAAAATAATAATAAGTGATTCAAAAAAAAGAAAAGAAAAACAGGAATAGAAATTAAAAAATATGACAATTGGAAAAAAATGGGACAATTTTTGAAAACTGACCAATTTTGAAAAACTGAAATTACCTACCTACCTATAAAAAATTGACAAAATTACCCCTGGCAAAGATAAATTGAAAAATTGGGTATTTTTGAAATTTTTTAGAAAATTTGTAAATTTTGGACAATTGACAAGTTATGAAAAACTGACAAATTATAAAAAATTGGTAAACTTTGAATATTGAAAAATGTTGAAAAATGGATTCATTCTGGAAAATTTTGAACATTTTGTGAATGTAATGAAAGTGCCAAATTTAGGAAAACTGGAAAATCTTAGAAAATTGATAATCGAAGGAGAATAAACAAATTTTATTAAAATAATCAACTTGAAAAAATTCACAATCCTAGAAAACTGACTAATTTCAAAAATTGACTAAGTAATTTTGATAACTTGACCAATTTTGAAAAATTGGCCAAAAAAAAAATTAAAAATTTTTGAAATTTTCAACTGCGAAAAAATTTTATTGACCGTTTTGGGTAGAAGTAGAAGCAACTCCGAAATTCTTGGGAAAAACAATGGTAAAAACCAAAGCTTACCTAAGTCATCAGAAAATTATTGAAAATGTGGTCAATCTTATAATCTGATGACACATTGTACGAGCGATACGTACCTAAACTATTCAATAGTATCCTAGATCAAATTCTGCCTCCAAAGAGGGAAAGTTTTTCGCCATTTCTGGCTCGCTTAATTAATAAATAAAGAAATACGGATACGCAGTTTGCCGAAACGACCATGCCTGGGCGAGGACAACCGAGCATCGTATCGTAGCTGCGCAACATTCGCCCACGAAACCGATGAATCGCCTCAAAATTATTATCATTTTTTCGTTATTACTTGCGAGAGTGATTTTACCACGGTATCTGTATTCCACTCCCTCCCTCTGGCATCCTCCTTCATCTCGCATCTTTTTCTTTCGTTCGACGTGACGCTTGCACTGCTGCTGCAGCGACGAAGAGGCGATTTATACGTCCCGCCGTATTCCTCTTTGCGCGCCGCGAATACAGTGAGTAAGGTTTTTAAGATATTCGCCACAATGAAATATCCATTTGGTATACTTTTACTGGCCATTTAAAAGCTAATGTATCTTTGTTATCTTGGAATAATGCGCAAGGTTTTTTCTCTTCTCTCTCGCTCACTTTTTCTCGGTTTTAATTTATAGTTATAGTTGAGCTGGTTCGAGGTTTTACCCCTCCCCCCGGTGTCCTCAACTTCCCAGCAGAGTCTTCTTTAATGGCGCTGTACCGTTTTGTACGTATTTCGGCGCGGTTGTGTGCGTGTATGAGAGTGTAGTCGAGAAGAACCAATGGCTTTTTATTAGATTATCTCGGGGCTAAATTAAGTCGAGTTTTTTTTTACACACTCTTTATTATGAGCTTCGAATACACAATATCGAGACATTGAACTGAAATCACTGCGCTATGCAGGTCAGATTAGCAAGCTAATTCGCGATATAGCGCAGTACTTTGGCCGAAGGCGAGCCCGACCAGAGGGGTAATTTTATTAGGTTAGAGTTTGCCGAACGAATGGCGGCAAGATGCTAAACGTTATTTCAGTTTACGTTCATGCTTATTACGACGATGATGAATTAAACGAACGACGAACCGCGATTCCGAATCGAGGATGAAATTTTAACGATGATGTGGTCGATTGTGCTACGGGGAATTTTTTTCACGATACGAAAAAGAGATGGTAGAGTTGAGAAGCGAGAAACGAGCGCGAAATCTCATCTGTGGTTTTCGAATCTACCGAAACTCATTTCTCAATTTCGTGGAATTTGTCAATTATCCACAATTTGTTGATTTTTTTAAATTTGTTGATTTTTTAAAATTTTTTTCGACTTTCAAAATTTGCCAATTTCCCACGTTTTGTGGATTTTTCAAAATTTGCCAACTTTCCACGATTTGTCGATTTTTAAAAATTTTCCAATTTTCACGATTTGTTGATTTTTTTAAATTCGTCGATTTTTCAAAATTTTTTAATTTTTCAAAATTTTCCCATTTTCCCATTTTTACGATTTGTCAATTTTTTTGAATTTGTCGATTTTTCAAAATTTGCCAATTTCCCACTATTTGTCAATTTTTCGAAATTTGTCAATTGTTCAGAATTCGTCGACATTACAAAACTTGCCAATTTTCCACCATTTGTCGACTTTTCAAAATTTGCGCATTTTTCATAATTTGTAGGTTTTTCGAAATTTTTTGATTTTTTTCAAAATTTATAAAATTTTCAAAACTAGTCAGTTTTGTGAAATTTGTCAAAAATTTGCCCATCTGAGCGAATTTTTCACATGTTTTAGAAGAAATTTCCAACGCTTTGCAATTTAAAAAAACCCTCCTGAGTCCCGCACAGTATTTCACTCTGCGCTAGGCCCGGCATGAATCGTCTCTTTCTCCGCATATCAATCTTACTTTCTGCCTAGTCTGCTTAAAAAATTCATTCTGGCACAAGTATGAAGGCGAGTCGAGAAAAAAAAAATTACAACGCTGCCGAAGGAATAATAAGTACGTCTCGCGCACGGGTTCAGGCACAGACTTCACAAGGTTTTCGGGGACGAACTATGAATAACGCGTTCTCTCGCATCCCTCGCTACCCCGTTCCGTTAACCGAGACGATCTTGATTGATGATACTTACGTTTGAAAAATATCCAAGCCGGGAAGAATAAGCATGTATTATTATAGAATGAAATGAAACAATTTCGAGCGAAACGAACGACCAACGATGCAGGATGCCACACTGCGTTTGGCTTATCACGATGATGATTTCTGCGACTATAAATAACCCTCTATCATGAACTGGCCAATGTTCAGATGCTGTGATAAGGAAATTATCAACCCACAAGTACTCGGATTTCATTCCAGGAAGTCCATCCCCCTTGCCACGAGATGCTTTTTTTTCAAAACTATATGGAAAAAAATTTCCTACATACTCAAAGAGCGTTGAGAGTTGAGCCCTTGCATTGGAAAAATACGACCGGTGGAGGGCGGAGAACAGTAACACTCAGATCAAGTACGTGTAATACGTACAGTATGCGTAATTGCATATACCAACGCCGTTTAAATATACGACTTGTCGTTATTTTCAAGGTTCTGTCTGCTCTCTTGCTTTTTCAGTTCGTTCAGTATGCGTGTAGGTAGGTAATGCGTATTGGCACAACGAAGTTGAAAAATGCCGAAATAATGGCACACAACGCGCCTATACCTATACCGAACTAATGCTCGAGTATGGATATAGGTACACCTACGAAACTACCAAGTACATATATCCAGCATTATATATTCATCTGTTCAGTTAAACGTTACACTAAAGCGTGTCGCATGTAGCGTCATACATAGCGTACTACTGTACGTTTACATACGTCGCTTAGGCTGCTCTCAATTTTTTTCCTCATTTTCAACGTCAACTTCGTCGACGACGATCCGTTTTATCCTTCGAATTGTGCTCGTATATACCTACGCGTACATCGCCATGTATACGAATATGTACTGTTTGTGTTTGAAGCTGGGATGATACCGATACCGTGCACTACACGACGAGACGAGATAGAAAATACGAATGCGAATGTGCGACGCGTCCTGATTTATTGCTATATTTCCAGCTTCCGACTCCGTATTGCGCTTGTAATCAATACGCGGATTGATAAAATTTATATATACGTACGAATCGAAAAGCAAGCTGTAATTTTTGATACGAGAGGTTGTTCGGTATACGAAATGCGCCAAAAAACCCTCGTATACTTTGCCTCATCTTCGGGTATGGGCTTTTTTTCTATATGGTGACATTTGCGATATACTACATACGCATACACATATGTAACCGAAAAAAAATTTATATAAGCTCGTGTGTTGGCTGAAGTGATTTCCAAATGCAAATACCAACTAGTACATATATAAGTATATGCGACAAAATGTATTGTATATTATGCGTTTACGTCCAACCAACGTTTCTCGATACACAGGGTGGTTCAAAAATTATCTCGCGTGTTATCCAGCTTTTTTATTCATTCAATTTTGATAAATTTTCTAAAGCTTGCATTGTTGGGAAAAAATTCCAGAATCACAAAAACTGAAAAATTATTTCCTTGAACTCGAGAATTTTCTTAAAATTGAGAACTTTCTTTTTGAATTTTCTCGTAATCTGGAATTTTCTTGAAATCGGGAATCTTCTCAAAATCGGGAATTTTCTTGAAATTGGAATTTTTTAAAATCAGGAATTTTCTTAAAATTGGGAATTTTTTTGAAATCTAGAATGTTTTGAAATTTTCCTAAAAATGAAATTTTTTAAATTGGAAATGAAAACTCTTAAAATTAGGAATTTTCTGGAAATTGGGAATTACTTGAAATAGGGGATTTTCTCAAAATCGGAAATTTTCTTGAAATTAGGAATTTTCATAGAATTGGAATTTTCTTTAAATCGAGAATTTTTTAAAATTGGAAATTTTCTTAAGATTGGGATTTTTTTTTTTTTTTTGTATCGTTTATTGTAATGCAGGGCATACACCCTCTCTACACCGTCAACTAATCATAATATTTAAAATTGAATAAAGGAAATAGATATATACTTAAACTACAGTATTAATCGTGTGCACTAAATGTCGACGTTCCTATTCAGTTCATCTATCAAATAGAATGCTTTCTCTAGTAGCCAGATTTTCATAAAATTGGAAACTTTTTAGGATTGGAAATTTTCTTGAAATTAGGAATATTCTTAAAATTGGGAAACCTCTTAAAATCAGAAATATTTTGAAATTGGGGATTTTCTTGAAATTGAAAATTTCCTTGAATTCCGAAAATTGGGAATTTTTCAGAATTGGAAGTTTTTTGAAATAAAAAATTCTCCTAAAATTGGGAACTTTTATGCAATTGAAAATTTTTCGAGATCGGGAATTTTCTCAAAATGGGGAATTTTCTTAAAATTGGAAGTGTTTTGAAGAATTCAAGATTGGGGATTTTCTTGAAATTAGGGATGTTCTTGAAATTGAGAATACTTATTCCTAAAATCGGAAATTTTTTTTAAATTGGAAATTTTTTCAAAATAGGAAATTTTTTTGAATTAGAAATTTTCTTAAACTGGGGATTTTCTTTAAATTTTAAAACACTCTATGTTTTAAAACATTGAGATTTTGATCATTTTTCAAAATCATTTCTTTTTAAAAAATAAAATTCCTTTGACAAAACAAAAAATTAAAATCCTAAAAGGAGCTGCAAAATCTTATGAAATTAAAATCTTTTAAAATTAACAAACTCTTCAAAAATATAGGATGTTTCAAAAAATCAAGCCAAGAAAACACGGAAATTTTAGAACCTCAAAAGACTCCATCGTTCAAAAAAAAAAAAAATTAAAAATTAAAAAAAAAAAACTGTTTTGGAAATTCACCATAAACCATTCCAAATCGAGATAAAACAGCAAAAATCTGAATAGAAAACAGTTTCTGTACACCTCTAACATTCGCGGGAAAAGTCGATGAGCGAGACGTTGCGGTGTTGGGGAGACGAGGATGGCAGCGAATTGAATGCGAATGTTCATGGCGTAGGTAAATCTGAGTTTTTTTCGCCCTTTTTTCAACGCGGATAACTTTTATAGCCGGATGAACTTAGCGAGCTTTTTTTTTTCTGAATAAGAAGTTGACGACGAGGTGCGGTGTAGCAGTACAAATCTGCGAACGTAAAAACAAAACTGGTGTAAAAGTTACATCAATCTCTTGACTGTTGTTGTTGTTTTTTTCTTTAGTGCTGCTAGTGGCGTTGTTTTTGTACATAATTTGTGGTTCTTGTAAGGTATAGTTTGAGCTGCGTATACGCCGAGACGACGCGACGCAAATAACCAGCTCTGATCCGGAATTGTAGTTTTGAAATACGAAACGGAAATTTTTTTCATAACTGGCTGCCGTTGCGGTAAACGATTTTAAAATCTTGGTTATTATTCGGAGCGGTGATTTTGATATTATTACTTTTCGAGTTGAATGAAAAGGAGAAGAAAATAGGCAGGAAAGAAGAAAGTTTTTGACGATGATCTTTGCATATCTATATGGTGTATAGTGTACTTACGGACTCGTCAGAGCGCCTCATCGTGAATTTTGTGTATTAGAATATGGGTCTGCATACATTTGAGAGAGAAAAAAGAACTTTTTTCCTTATTTATTTCTTCATCAATTTCTGACTGAAATTCGGGTACCGTTTGATAAGTCGAGTCCGAACGGTAATGGAAAATGAAGCGAAACCGAGACGTGAAGGATTGAACATCCTACCGTAATATCATAGTGTCCCTTGCGAGCTTCTCTAAAGACCCCAGCTAATGAATTCGTCGGCGTGTAGATTAAAGATTAAAACGGTCTGGTATACGTGTAGCATAAATAATGCGACTATGCGACTTGACCTTATTTTACTAAGTCGATGCGACGTCAAAATTTACGTAGATAGGTACTACATTTATAGACTATACAGAATTGCGTCCTGTAGCGTTACTTTGGTTTTAGGCGCATCAAAATATTGCATCCACGCCTAAGGTGGTTCTCAGTCATCAGCCAAGATGCCAGATAGGTATTGCATACTGTCGTCGGGTTTGTATATTCCCGACTGACTGACAACAACGTGCCGTATTGCGTGTGCGATGAATAAATGCGTATCTTTTTACAATATACTTACGCTGAACGAGATTTCATATACATATCTATGTACGAGTCGTAGCGTCAATTTAATATTCTCAACAATGATCCGAGCTTCAAATCACGATAATTTAGTAATTTGGTAATCGAGACTTCACGGAGACGAGGAATGCTGTTGATGCGACGATTGGTGTGGTGTGGTTTATTTTCAGTAGCAGGTCTTAGACTAAGGTTTGGGTGAGCATGGATTTTCAAGGACTTTATTTCGACTTTTTGAAAATTTCACTCCTTTTTCATTTTTTTTTATGCTTCAATTTTTTTATTTCAATTTTTTCCGATATCATTATTCAATTCTTTCATATTTTTATTTTTTGTCAATTTTTTTTTCAATTTTTAATTATTTTTAAAGAATAATTTTTGATTTTTTTTTCAATTTCAGTTTACTTCGGTTTTTTATTTTCAAATTTTGATTCGTTTTATCCATTTTAATTTATTCTAAGCATTTGTCGATTTCAAATTCCTTCATTTGCTCGAAATTTTTGTTACTCACCACGACAGAAGCAATGTCACATCACGTCGTTACGTGAACGCATGTGAACGTAAAAAAAAAAAAAAAAAAAAATGAGGAAGGAAAAAATCTTATGAAATTTGAAAAATTAGAAAACTGAAAATAAAAAAATAGAAAAAATAAAACCGAGGGGAAAAAACAAAAAAAAGAAAGTCAAATTTTGAAAAAATTAAAACAAATGACACTTCAGAGAATAAAAATAAACAAAAAAAATTCAAGCAAAAAAATTCAAAAATGAAAACAGCCAAAATAATTTTAAAAATTGTAAAAAAAAGGTAAGAAATTGAAAGAAATTTTTTTTTAAAAATTGATGCAAAAAAAAACTGATAACGAAGGGTGCAAAAAATTGCTATATCGGTAGCTCAAGAAAATTAAAAAATCAAAAATTTAAACGAAAAAAATCAAAAAATCGAAAATAAATGAAAAAAAAACTCGAAAATTTTCTGCTCCTCTCGTTTCACCACTTGCCCATCAGTTTCACCATTTGTTTTCGGCATCCAACGACACTCGCATACAAAAATTCTATTATATGTACGTATATTAGGGTGGAGTGAAATAAAAAACATACCTCGGATTTTGACCGAATTCGATGAGGTAGTTCACTTTGAGTGGGGGACGTCCCAAAAAAATTTCGAGCTCCCCAGGTGCAAGGGGAGGGAAGCAGGACCTCCTTTCGAAAAAAAACGCTGTTTTCATTGGTCCCAATCCAGTTAGAATGACGTGAGAAACCCTTTTTAGTACTTAAAAGATGCAATTTGAGTTTCCGAATCTTCCTAGACCATCGCCATCTTTCTTGGATCAAAACTCAGACTGCTACCAGGGGGTCGAAAAGTTGCAGATCGCGACATTATGGTAAAACTGAAAGATTTTCATGTGGTGAAAGAGTCATTGAAAATGGTCAAATAAAAAAACTAATCGCGGA
>FIZT01011331.1:0-19967 GCA_900065295.1 Paracoccus marginatus | reverse complement strand
TCTTTCGAATATACCAAAATATCGCCATCTGCCACTTTTCGACCCCCTGGTAGCACTCTCAGTTTTAATCCAAGGAAGATGGCGATGGTCTAGAAATATGCAGAAACTCAAATTGCACCTTTTAAACACCAAGAAGGGTTTCTCACGCCATTTTGACTAGATTGGAACCAATGAAAACAGAGTTTTTTTCAAAAAGAGGTGCACTTTGGGGACCTCCTGCTCCCCTCCCTTTGCACCTAGGGGGCTCACATTCTTTTTGGGATGTTCCCCACTCAAAGTAAACATCCTCACCGAATTTGGTCAAAATCCAAGGTACCATATGTTTTTTATTTCACTCCACCCTAACTTACATAAAGATTTGCTAAGTCAAAAAACGCCTGGCTGTAGTCGGTTTCATTTTTTAGCTTTCGTTGGAATATCAGAGAAATTTGCTCCGCAATATAAGGTGTATTCGACAAGGAGCATACCTGAAATATTATTTTTAAAGAAATAATTAACCGTTCTATGTAGTAGTCACACAGTACCGCGTAACATTATATTTTTTTCCGAGTAACAGCTCTCCAACAGACTTCTCAGGATAGAATAAGGTAAGAGATATGTTTGCGTTTACTCACAACTGCCCATCGAGGCGGCCAAATCTCCAGTGGGGCCCAACTTGACTCATCCTTTGGAATCTGTCTCATTCCAGTGGCCTTCAATAAGATTTCTACATTTTCCTAAAATGAACAAAAAATTCAATAACTAGGAAAACAAATCCTTTTAGTATACATATTAAGATGTTAAGATGCTGCATTAAGTTTAGGTTTATTTAGGTATAGGATGCATCTACTTTTCGCAATTCTCGCGATGTATTATGAAATACTTACACAATTAGAAGCGACAGTTTTAAAAAAATTTTGCCACCATAATTGACCTTCCAGTTTCGTGCCTCTAAAAGAATCTTTCAGAACGGCGTCAACTTTTTGTAAAGCACTGTTACCCTGTAAGATGAGAAAAAGATTACGTCGTTAATGGACGATTCTCAAAAGACAATTTTAACAAAACAAAATTCTGAATCATTCAAAAGTTGAAAAAATAGGTACATTTCCGGCTACAAATTCCGAAAAATTGATGAATCAAAAATTGCCGAATTCGTCGTACCGAATAAAAAATTGAGAACGTTTAAAAATTTAAAATATTACGGAAACATTAATAAATGAAAAAATTGACGCATTTGGGAAAACATTAATAAAAATGAAGAAATTACAAATTTAAAAAATTGGAAGTCTCGAACAATTGGTAAACCGAAGAAATTTGATGAAAAAAATGGACGAATTCAAAAAAATTCTAAAAGCGGTAAAACTACAAATTTTAAAAAATTGGCAAATACTGAAAATCAAAGGTTGAATTTTGAAAATTTTCCGATTTCCAAAAAATTAATGAATTCCAGACCCAATGAATTTTTGAAAAATATTAAGTTGAAAAAAATTGCAAATTTTAAAAATCTGAAGTAGTTTTGAACGGCTGATAAATCGAAGAAATTTGGTGAAAAATTGGACGCATTCAAAAATTTTTTTTAAAAATCAAAAAATTACGAATTTTGAAAATTTGATGTTATAAAATAAAATTAAATTGTTAAAAAATCGGACGAATTCAGAAAAATTTTAAAATTAGAAAAATTTGCCGCCCTTGAAATTTTTTCACCATGGACTACTGCCCTCTATGCCCATAGTGCACGAAATCCGCCTCTGACTTCGAATTATCTGAACAATATACTTTTTTCAAAAGTTGAAAAATTATTAAGAAATGAAATAAGCAGGTAAAGAAGGTGGGTAGTGGGTACTTAGTTACTTACATATCGCTGAGCGATATCAGCGCGTAATGATATACATTCGTTTTCCGTTTTCGGAACTGTTCTTTCTAAATCATTGCAAAGGGTTTTCAGGTATCGCTGAAATGAAAAAAATTTATACGAATCAATCTTAGTTCAAACTGGATTAGGTAGCTCCATGCGAAAAATTGGATCAAGTATTCCCACGTCCCACATAACGTTTCCAGAACGGCACAAGGTTACCTAACTTAAATCAATTCAGGTAGGTATAGGTATCTCCAGCTATATTGGTATCTAAATTAAATACAATGTACTTGAGGATGCTTACGATTTCGGAAAAGTCATACTCATTTACTGTTGACGCATTTAAAAGTACAAAAAAAAAAAATTGAAAAATGCACGTTTTCGAAATATCATGCGACGCTGGTTCAGGCATCTTGTCTATTTGTTTAATCAAGTACATATATCTTTCGAGTACGGAATCTCGAAAGAATTATATCTACATCGAATTTCAAACCTTATCGCCAAATACCTATACGAGGTTATGACATTTAGAGAAATATTATTGAAACTTCTTATCTGATTTACTTTTACATCGCTAACAGTAAGTACAATTCAATTGAAATTCGAGCAATCCACTTTTTATCCAGGTTTGAAATCAGAATAGGAAAAACGATAATAGATAATATGATACATTAAACATCAAGCACAACGATTCAGTTGATTTTGGTTGCTATATGAACATTCTTTCAAGATTCAATACCTATCTGAATACGTATTCTAATCTCGTAAATAAGGCACCTATTCTTTGAATTTACAATCGTTTAAGAATGAAGAACATGGATAGTAGGCGGTAAGTAAAGGTACTTCGGGTTAAGAAGTTGAGAATAATATCTAAAGGCAATTTATTCTGCATATAAAATTTTCCAAGTATGCACCTCCTCAAAATTTATTTTCAATGGAATTGAAAATTATTTTTCCGAACGGGAAATGCGTCAACCAATACAGAAGGATACAGTAACTCGGAGGGGGAGGGAGGTGGCTACGTTGCCGAAAATTAATTTTCGAATTAACGTACCTAATTGGCGAAAAAGTTCTGAATTTGATTACCAAATTTTCAATAGACGAAAAATTCAATTTTTCCGTACCTGTAGAGTGATTTTTTGAAGAACAGCCAACTAGTAGAGGATGAAACGAGCTCGATGAATCTCCTTGTGGCTGCACAAAAGTGGATCACTGAATTACGTAGTCTGCATCGTATTTTTCAAGGCAATCTCGACCCTGAAACGAGGAGAAAGAAAAAATCGATATCGACAAGAATAAAAACTGTACAAGTAAAACTATACTGTAAAAATTTTCTCCATCGCTTGATGAGTTATAGCCTACTCTGTGATTCTATACACTCCTTAACCATTCTTGTGCCCGGCAAAAATGAATTATAGGATCTTCTCTTATGCATATGTATACGTCAACATCGTTCCAAATGTCACCAAAGCCGCCGAAACCACCTATTAAACTGTAAAGAAGCCAAAAACTAATTCTATCAGTAATCAACCAAGTTTAAATTCATTATCAAGGTGGTAAGTACACAAAATTCGAATCACTTTTCAGCAGATTACACGCTGCACTTATAGTTATACCTAGGGGACCAACAGAAATTAAAATTATGCTCGATTAAGTGATCTCAGTTCGTATTTATTCGATGATCGATCCACTACTGCTCTCAACCTACAAATATACCTTCAGACAAAAAATAAAAACGAAAAATAACATAATTCCATTAGCAATAATAATTTAAATACCTACACTGAGCTACCTACCTAATACCTACCTAGAACAACCTAGTTCGTTTCCAATCAAGGGCTTGTTCAACAATCATTCACAATCATTTTGGATTTGGAACGAACTTGTAAAATAACATATAAGTACCTAATAAAAACACAACAAACACTTACCTACCGAATTTCGAAGTATTCGCTCAGTACTAACCAGATTAGAATGAGATGAACAAAAATAAAAAATAGATGAATAAAAAAAAAAAATCACACAAAACAAATAACCAAATCACACGTACGAAAAAAATGGCTGGAAAAATTAAAATTACACATAAAAGAATCACTGAACCACTTGTAAAAAAATTCAAATTAAAACAACATCACTCAAAAATCCAACCAAAAATAAAAAATTGATAAAACATGCATAATTATGAAAAAAGGGCGGTGGAAACGTCATGTCTATCTACATGCAAAGTGACTTTTCGAACGGAGGGTGAATTTAAATATAGTATTGTAGGCAAAATTTAAAAAAAAATCAACAATTCATTACTTTTGTTTTTTAAATAATAAAAAATAATTGAACTGAAATAGGTCCATATTTATTGAAAATTTTACGTTGATTAAATTTCGATGAGTCGTGAGCCACTTTGCATTCCCAAAGCGAAAATTTAGCGAAGTCGCATTCGACCAACTTACCGATTTGTTGTCGATGATCAAAGGCGAATTCTGCCAACATCGAGCACGTATACTCATAATGAGGTGGTCTCAGCCAAGCCTCATCTTTTCAGCGTGATCAATTTCAGCCTTTTTGAGAAAAAGCGGGGCAAAAATACGTAAATTTTGGCTACTTATCTAATTGCAATAAATTCATCATCTAAATGACGTTCACCGCCTCCCACCACCGTAGTAAATTTTTTAAATCACTCACCAATAGGTACTGCAATCACACGGCAGCTCAAAAAACGACTCGACAAACGACTGAAAAACGCACCACAATATAAGAACCGGAAACGACCACGAAATTGAAAAAAAAAATCGACCAAAAAAAATTGAAAAAATCACGAATTTTGATTGAAAGAAAAATAAAAATTGGATCCTCTTCAATGGTTTGGTAGGCCTGTCCTCTATACGCATTAGTTTATTGAAAA
Source organism: Paracoccus marginatus (assembly GCA_900065295.1). Lineage (NCBI taxonomy): Eukaryota > Metazoa > Arthropoda > Insecta > Hemiptera > Pseudococcidae > Paracoccus > Paracoccus marginatus. Next base: position 15,234 of record FIZT01011331.1, on the reverse strand, counting down.
CACTTCTATATTTTTCAGCCGATCTACCTGTGGTTAAAACCAAAAAAAAATTAATATTCTGAAATTCACGCGAGCACATTTTTGAAAAACCTTACCCGAAAACTTGAAAACCGTTGTTGGAAAACGAATCGCCGAAGAATCCGAATTTTGATCCAATGTGCTTCACCAATGATCCGCCTGAAAATTGAGTGAAAAAATATTTCAAAATTGGAGCATGGGCGCGATCGTCGAGCATGTCCGTCATATGAGGAATCAAATCAAACCAGTACTTTGTAAAAAAAATAATAAATCAAATGATTATTGTACGTAGGCGTACATGGGAAAAATACGTTATAACAGGGGATAAGATTGGGACCGCTTGATCGCTACGTACAATACTTATCTATACATAATATGACATCCTTAGTAAATTCATCAAATCACTCACTGATTGATACACCGAAAATGGACCATACAAAATCGACAACGACGGCAAAGTTGACAAAATCCCTAGATACGTCTATTAGCTGGCTGTGGTAATCGACACATCTACCGAATGAAAATACTCTATGATGGAATCGCCTAGGATTCAAAAAAACACCGTCGAAGTTGTTCGGTGTGTCAGTGAGTGATTTGATGAATAGAAAATTTCATGCAGTAGATGTAATGGATGATTAGCTCGGTCGATACCTAATTAAGACAAATTTAAACTATTAATAGTTCAAATTTGCCTTCTAAAATGTTACATGTACCTCTAGGCCTGCACGTATATGCATCGAATTTATTATAGAGGGTAATTAAACTATTATCGACCGAGCTAATCATCTACTATACATCTACTGCATGAAATTTTCTGGCTGATCCATAAATAAATTTCCGCAAATAATTTCTTAAACCAAATTCGATGCATCTAAGCATAATATACTATAGGCATCGTCAGACGAATTTCGACGAAATCGAAGAAATCCATCAAACAATAGCTATGCTTTGAGTGCTTCAGAGCGGACTTGGCCGGATAATTTTTCAATTGAAAGTTAATGAAAGAGCTAATGATATAGGTACTAAGTAATGTAATTTTAGTTACTAATTATCAGGTACTTAGACTTACCCAATAAATGTTCCAAAATGCATTCAAATTAAGTATAACAGATGAAAGTACATATCTACTGCTATGACAAAGACTATGACACGACATTACTGAAAAGTTCGCGGAATTGGCGCGACTTTTCGACAATGCCGGCGAAAAATAAAGCAAAGAAACCACGAACACAAAGTTCAGTTTCCAAAAAGTCGTCATTAAAAAAAACAAAAATGGTCGAAATTTGGAAAAACACCATGTTGAACTTTGATCCAATTCCCATCAAATCAAATCTCGTTCAATTTACATTTGAGAGCAGTGTGAATTTAGAACAATCCAACGATACCACACCCAAGCTTGTGCATTGATTGATTTTCTTTTGCGGGATAAATTCTAAGAAAGTGCTGTAATTTTATTTAAAATACAAAAATGAACAAAAAAAATGTTAAAAACAAATTTCAACTACTCCCGATCGAATTTTCTATTTAAAAAACATCTTTTTCGTTTTCAGTTTTTCGTAAATTCCATCAAACTTACCATTTTCATTTATTTACGAAAAAAGAATCGAACTCTCCAACCTCATACGATAGAAATTTCCACTTGGAGATGAATTTTTTATTTTTTTTCAAGCCTTCAAACCTTCGATAAATTTATCAATTTTTATCAAAAGAAGGTGTTATGGTGTTCGTTGTATAGTTGAATAATTCTTTAAAATCCTGTAGTTTTAAATCTATTAACATAATGGAGATGCGAAGAACTGTATTTTACATCTTCGCCTCGTCGATGACGACTTTAGTTACCGGAGTTGTGTTGTTTTACGTATTAACTAGTCGAGGTGAAAAATTGAGCATAGGGTGGTTCTTAGAAAACAGCTCTCCTTATATGTGGGCTACCCTCGGTATAGCCCTTTCGGTAGCGTTTTCCGTGGTCGGAGCTGCCGCTGGGATCTACACGACTGGCGTCAGCATTATCGGCGGAGGAGTGAAGGCTCCTCGAATTAAAACCAAGAACTTGATTTCGGTTATCTTCTGCGAAGCTGTGGCCATCTACGGACTCATCTTGGCTATCGTATTGTCCGGTCAATTGGATCCATTCACCGATAACGCTAACCTCGAACCCGCAGTCAGAAACCAAAATTTTCTTTCTGGATACTTGATGTTTGGCGCAGGATTGAGCGTCGGATTGGTAAACTTGTTTTGCGGTATGGCCGTCGGTATTGTTGGTTCAGGTGCTGCCTTAGCTGATGCCGCCAATTCTTCTCTGTTCGTTAAAGTCCTAATTGTAGAAATTTTCGGCAGTGCTATCGGTTTATTCGGTTTAATCGTAGGTATTTATATGACCTCCAAGATCAAAATGGGAGATAAGCTTTAAAGTTTTTCTGTTTCACTCACCGAGATTTTATTGTGTTTACGTACTTAAAATGTACAATCTTCATTTTCAGATATCTTGTCAATAATCATTGTATTATATTATAGCGTTAAAGAAATCGTTCGCTGTTACTTCATTTTACCATGTAAATATGTTACATTCCGTAGAAATTACTTGTAGCGTATGTTTAGTAGTAAATAATAAAAATCATAATTTGAATAAATTATAATTTAATTTTTTTTTTTTTTTTTTTTCATCGGAAGTATAACAAAACACTTTACAAAGAAATGTACAGACTAACAAACAAAATCATTAAATTATGTTCCCAGCAAAATTACAAAATTTCAGTAACTGAGTAATGATTACTAAATGCATGAATAATTTATTGTGAAAGTCTCTCATTTACTTCATCCTGTTTTTCGACTAAAAAATGAAATTCGCAGAGGTAATAATAAAGTTACACGGTGATTACGGTAGACGTCCGCATTGACGAATTGGCCGTCCAAGAAGGAAATTTCGGGTAAGGAGGGAAACGATTTTCTTTTTGTTGCTTCGAAGTACATATAAAATATTGAAAAGGTTAAAAATCGTCGTATCTCGACGACGAAAGTACATCTATACTTAGGACTTCCGAAAAAACATCGATTCACGTTAGTTCTCTATCTTCAAGATACTTATATTCAAAAGTGAATCCTTCTTTCTTCCGTTGAGTCCATTTTTCGTAATCGAAATAAATATACGTTCCCTGCGCAACAAACAAGAACGTACAAATGAGTAAGTTATACGAGCACGAATTTGCCTTTTTGTTGTTTTTTTTTTAAATACACAACGTACCTGCTCGTATTCCTCGTTAATTGTTCTCGGTTCTTCGTGACGTTGGAACCACATCATGTACTTGGTATGAAATCTCCAACTTTGTTTTTTAAGAGCTTTCGCAGCTAAATATTGCGATTTCGTTCCTTCGCTATAGTAAAATATGAAAAATAGGGTATCTGTTGCTAGTTTCGTATGGTACTCCAATGTATCCGCATTAGCCAACGGAGTCTGTGCCAGAAAAAATTCACATTAGAAAGCTGATTTCGTAACGTTTGACGTAGACGACGTCAGAAAATTAGTGATACTAACCTGCGGATAATATGAAGGCGTTGTGCAAGGATTTCTTGGTAAATACGAGCGCAATCTTTCCGAATCTGCAGGATGAGGCATATGATTATACGTTGCTTCCATCATTCGGAAATTCAACTGTTGCTCCGGTGTCAATGTAACCGGTCCTAGTGGAGCTACGCCTAAGATAGGTGGAATGTATACTTCAGTCGTCGCCGTCTCTCTGTTATTTGCAACAACAGAGTTGAAATTTAAATCTGAAAAATTGAGAAAAAAATTAATAAAAAATGATCCACACAAGGTGAAGTTGACTAAAGTCGAAAGAAGCAAGTATGTTCGTGAAATTCCGAAGAGCTTGGTAGACATTTCGCGGTCAGAGTACACCAACTTACTTCGTGACCCGTCCAGATGAGGCATATCAAGCATGACTTTCTCGACGGAGTCTTGATTTTGTTGAGACATGTTCTTAAGCGGCGTAAGCGTAGCTGGCTGTTCGGCGGAATGAGGAGGCGTCGAATTGGCCGGAATAGGAGAAGGTCCGCTGTGAGCTGATAACGAAGGCGAAGTCGATAGCCTGCTCGCATTAAGTTGTTCGTTATAATTAGAATGGGCGATTTGAGAAGCGTTATTAGCACTAGACGAGACTTGATTTGACGACACAGGCGCCGTCGAACTCGAATACGGCGGTAGGCCATTTTCGTTAGGTAAGTGTCCTAATTAAATCAAACAGGAAAACAATACGTTCGGTTTAATTACGCTGACGGTTTCGGTTTTTTTCACAAATCTGACGAGCACATACCTATAGCGTTCTTATTGCTGAACGACGAATTGGCAGCGACGGTATGATGCGGAACGCTGGTAGCCGCTACTGTAGCGAAGTTCCCAGACTGCGTAGTGGTAGCTGTGTTCGCCTGCGAAGTATTATGGTGGTGGTGAGGATGATGCGAATGGTGATGACTGACGGCGGTATTCGAAGAAGTCTTTGATACGGCGTTTGCATTCGTAACGGTTGACGTTGTCGTTGTTGCTGACGACGATGGCGCGTGCTGCGGCTGCTGTTTACCGATAGCGCTGCCCGAGCTCGGCGTCGTCGAACTGGCGCCACTGCCACCTCCTACATTGCCAACGCTGCTGGCTCGAACGGGAGTTGGTTTTACAACCATAGTCTAATTTTGAGAAATACAAAAAACGTGTTAAGATTCGGTATATCACGGGCTCGAACTGTCAACAAAATGCTTGTGAGAGCGATACGTACTGAGGAAACGATCACATTACTACTCGTAGTGACTGGAGTACTCTGAGATAATTTCTCTTTCTTTTTCTCTTCCGTTGATAATACTGTAGTTGTAGTAGTATCGACATGGCTAGGCTGCGGTTGCGATTGCGCCGGCGGTTGTTGCGCCGTAGGTTGCACAATCACCGCTGCTTGCAGTAGAGGAGACGTATGAGCCGGAGATGAGGTTAAACTAGTCGGCGTACCGTTACTGTCTGTGTTCGCCGAGCCAGCGACGCCGATTCGCGTTAATTCTACATCGTCTATGCCTTCGATGTCGTCGTACAAGAATTCGTTCTCTTGGAAATCGGCATCTTGCGATGATTCAATGTAATACTCGATATCGTCTTTGATCTTTTTAACCTGAAAAAGTTGGAATTGGCCATTCGTGAACACAGTCGTCAACAAGTAAGCTCGATGCGGAGTCCAAACAAAGGATACCGACCTGGTTTACTTCAACTGACATGTTATCTAGCATCCTTAAAATAGTTTCTAATTTTTTGATATGAAATCGATGTTTTTCGACCTTGGATTTTAAATCGTCTACTCTATCTTGTTTATCTTTATCGACTCTCTTTTTTTTACCACCCGCTATCAAAGATTCAATTTCCGATTCGAATTGATCTACCTGTAATACAAACCAGAAACAAGAAAATCGATAAATAAGAACGTCTATAGTTCATTCATCCTTGAATCGCACGATAATGTCGTTTACTTGTAAATTCAAAGCATCAATAGCTTGTATAAGCCACGAACTAATCTCTTCTTTTTCTTTTTGCGCTGGATCTAGTTTCTGAGCAGCTCCTAAACCTTCTTTGGAGTAAGCTTTCGTCTTCGTTTCCCTCTCAACTACTTTGAACCTTTCCATTTGCTGAAAATCAAACGTTCGTTTTCAAAAAAACTAGCACTATACCATAACACCGGTCAACAAAATTGAACGATTTTCAATATCTAAGTTACCGTCTCGATTAGCTTTCGGTACTCCAGCAGGTTACTCTTATCTTTAATCTCGGCGGACGCGATCCAACTTTTGATTTGATCGCGAAGCCTTTGCAGTTTCTTAATTTCTTTCTTAAGATCGCCTTCATATTTTTCCTTTTGATTTGCGTTAGCCGCGTTGTGAACCTTTTGCCAGATATCTTCGAATGTTTCAACTCCTTCGGTGACTTTTTTCAGACACCGCTCGATTTCGCCTAAGAAACAGAAATTACACAAAAGTTGTGATAAACAAAAGACCGGTCAAACGTGTAAATTCTTTACGACAATATAAATTATTTTCTGACCACCATCTATTAGCATTAGAAGTTGTTAAAACGTCAATGCCAAAATGGTTTTTGGTGATCGAATAAAGCAATATCCTAAATGCGGATAGTTTATACTTATTGTAAACAATACCACATCAAGAGTACCAAGTAAGTTCGTAATACGAGAATTTTCAACCAAGTAGATTGATGGAGGGTAATCAAATATCAAGTAAGTACGTTCGAATATTATTCTAAAACCGAATTACTAATATAATTCGATGTAAATCTACTGTAGAAGTGAAATTAACTTACCCGATTGCTTTTTAGTCCTCACCATAGTAGATTAATTTTCACTTACCCTGTAATTTTCGTGAAGCAGCCATAATAAAATTACATCATTAAAAAATGGATACTTTGTTAAAATATAAATGATCAGAATATTTATAACAAAAACTTTACAACAACTCAAATAATTAAAAAATTTAACGAAGAAATTATTGAATGAAAAAAAAACTACAATTTTTTTTGTTTATCATTCTTATGAATTTGCTAGCATTGGGTGTTTGTATTTTCACCACATTGAATTTTGAATTTATTTTTTTCTGTGAAAGTGAAAATGCTGATTCGTTTTCGGTTTTTGGGTTTTTCTATTATTTCATTTTAAATGAAAATATGACAATCCTAGGAAAACTAAATAAATTTTTCAAAAATAAAGCAATAATAAATGATAAATTGCGATAGAAAGCTCACTCAAATCGCAAGTTAAAAGAAATAAATTCTTTTTTTGGCCATCTCCAAACTGGGTCATAAAAATAGAAAATTCAAAATGTTGAAAACTTGAATATGTTTTAAATTTTTTTTTCATTTTTTTTCAGACGAGTGGTTATCAGCTTCACAACTTATCAAACTCTGTAATGTGTTTTTACTTTTGAAAATTCGTACCTGGAGGTTTTTAATAATGGTATTATAATAATTATAATTCACAATTTTCCAATTATAATCGTTAAGGTATGTTGTAATCGTACCCAATACTTTGCATAAATTATTCGTTTCCTCGTTCAGAGAGTTCACTCTCATTCTCATACTTACATCTCGCTTTTTCAGTTCGTAAAAATTGCATCATGGAAGAATACGTTAATCGAAAAACCATCGAGGAGAGTGCCAGACGTTACGAACGTAACCTGCAAGAAGCGTACAACGACGTAGACAAATCTCATCTACGAAAAATGCAAAAAAACATGTACATTTGTGCGGCAAATTGTTGCGATAACTCCTCCAAATCGTACAGCGATGTTCAAGATTGTGTCGATAATTGTGTGGCACCGCTGAATCAAGCGCAGCAGTATATGAAAAACGAATTTCAAGACTTTCAAGAACGTGTTCAGCGATGTTTAACTCAGTGTAACGATGAAATCAGAAATAAAATGGATTTGGAGAAAAGTAATACTTTAACAGAGAAATATAAGTTAGACTTCGAAAATTGTGCTAATTCCTGTCTAACGAGGTATAGTGAAATGTTACCATCAGTCATAATGAAAATAAAAAACACTTTGGACTCTAAAAGTGTGGTATAATTTGGTTTATCTACCAGAATCAAAAGCATTTTTAAGCATGTGTGCTACCTTGTGTAATTTAGATTTTAGTTCTTTTTTGTGATGCTGTTCAGTAAAATATCGTAAACGTAAAAATCTTAGTATTTATTTGCTTTGGTTCGTCTTAAAACTAATAATTAATGGTAAACGAAGATGATTACAGCATTAAGATATTGTATCACGTAGCATTTGCACTAGACCTTTGCTTCTCACTGAGAAGAAGTTCTTCTACAGGAGATAAGTCGTGATACTGGGATTTCGTTTCAGCTTTGTTTTCTTCAGTCAAAGTATGCCATATCCGTTCAAGTTCTTTTTCTTGATGAATCTAAATTATGACCAAAAAATTAATTTCATTCCGAGAAAAATGAGATACAATACACGAAATAATACTACCTTCAAATACGTGTATGCTTGATGTAGTGTAGCTGTAATTCGAATAGTTTGAATTTGAACTTGTTCTTTTCCCAACTCCGTAACGAACGGTAAAACTGAACATACGAATCTATGAGGACCGTGTCTCATTTTTAGAATCGCCACTCCTGTACTTTCATTACAGTACTTACCTAGTAGAAAAAAAAATACGTCATGCAATGGAATAATCGTATAAGTAAAATTTTGATGAGTTTACTGACACAAAAATCCTGTTTTGACTGCTGCAAAACCATAGTCTCCGTGTAGTTTTTTCACCTTTGCTGAGATAGTTCTGTATAAGTCGGTATTTTTGAAGTTCCCATCAAATATATTTCTATTCTTTTTGGTTAAAATTATTTTTATTGTGATATACCTAATAAAAAATTCAAATCATGAATAAGAAAAATTCCATAATGTTGAAGCGAAAGAAACCTATACCTGTATTTAGATCGCACCATTATCCGATACCGCTCAGAACGAGTATTTGATTATTATAAAACGTTTATCGTCGTTTCTCATTTATCAAAGAAATCTTGAACACGAAAATTATTTTTCTCAATTAGAAATAATTCCGGCAGCTCGGCAGCTAACGGCAGCGGCTGATGCTGATAGTAACTTCACGTGATAAGGAATGTTCGTTATTTATTTTCATCCCTCCTTTTTGGCTTTTACCTACTTATTTTTATAACTCTGGATTGTGATTGGACGATTGAAAAGAGCGACAAAGTAATTAGCCAATCGTCGATCAGATCTGGAAGTAATCACGATGGATTGATGAGTTGATGACTGAAGATTAAGAACGTCTCTTCAGGATGAAGTGTTAACTGTTAAATTTGTAAATTGTAATTAATGCGTTGCTGCTGCACACTGTAACGCATTATTAATGAATTGAAGTTCTTTGAAAATTTTTACTGTTCTACCTGTTGTGCTCGATAAACGTGTTCGCTTGTTGTTGCTGTTCAACGTTGGAGTTCTTCGTAAATTTTCACCTATTGTGGTGTGTTTGATAATTGTGTTTAGAGTCATGCCGAAGAAACCACCGCCAAACGGGTATTATTATTTCATGAGAGATTGGAAGGAGAGAGAAGAAAGGCATGGCCGTAGGTTTAAAAACGGAATGAAAGACGTGGCAGTTGAAGCGTCGGATGATTGGAAACGTTTATCGCCGGCAGAAAAAGAACGGTACAATCAGAAAGCAAAAGAACATCGCCATGATCCCCGACCTAATATTCCGAAACCGCAGGAAAAACGTTTCAACAGCTTCGGTATAAGTGTCGCCCAACTGGAACGGGAGAAGCAAGAAAAAGAGGATAGAATCCTACAATCAAAGAAATACGTGTTTAACTTGGTAAATCAGATGAGTTTAGGTACGTCGATTTACTTTTCACAGTTTACGGATAATTCTTGAAGACGTGTATTAATGGGTTAATTTATTACAGAGGATCTGAAACAGCACGCTTTCTTTCTAATTCACGTCAACTATTTTTGCAAAACTGATCACGACGAATATCTCCCTGCTGAAATCGCGATTTCGGAATTCTCACTTTTGAAAGGAGTTCATAATTATTATCACAGATTCTTATCTCCTGGTGAGTGTTTTTTCATCATTTTGTCAGAGAAATTTATTAATTCGATGGTTTCGCAGGTCAAATTCCCACCGGATACGCCTGTGAAGTAAAAGAACACAGTGATAAATGTCACAAAATTCCTTTCAACGGTGTCCCCGTTTTGTTCAAGTTCGACGAAATATACGCCCAAATTTGCGAGTTTATGAAAGGAGTAAGTGAAGGTATTCGTTTAAAATGAAATATTCATTACGATCATTGATTTAATGATGTTTTCAGAAATTTGAGAGCGGTGGCGATAGCGGACCTTTGCCGTTGTTTACATTGTCCGACAATGTTTTCGACAATACTAGCACAAGCGCTGTTAGAAAAACATTGCAGCGATTGTGGGATAGTGCTAACTATGGACCAGGTAATTTTCATCATCTAGATTCAACTTTTTCAACCCATCGTTCAAATGACATTATTATGTTCAGGTACGTACGGTACTTGGGACGATGTGTTTGGAGTTTATTCTGCTGCACAGTTGTTGTATGAGATCAAGAAAAGAGTGCTAGAAGGACATCCATCCGGAATATTACCGTTTCCGAATGATGTTTTGGCAGACGGAGAATTGCGAAAAGACTTGTATCATTTTCGCTCCGAAATGGCTTGCAAGGTTATTTTGATCTGTTGATTTGACTATTTGATAAAACGAACAAAAACTATAGCGAAAACAAACGCGTAATTTATTTATGATTTTAGTTTCATCAAGTTGAAGACAACTTAGCGTTTTGTAGCCAGTCGTATGTGATCAGATGGGCGCATATTATACGCGATCATTGTTGCCAGCACGTAGGCATTACTGATATTGTATTGCCAAAGTCGTACAAATGTGATACGTATGGTTCGGAAGACGTACAAGAGATGTTAGCTGCGAACCAAATAAATTCGCTCAGTTTGAACGACGACGAGGATGATGACGATGAAGACTATGATGTAATCTCGCCATTTGTTACATTTATGAATATTTGCAATCGCCGAGTGATTTTTAATTGATTATTCACTTCAGGCCAAAAGTACCCGAAGCAATTATACAAGTGTCAGTGGTGTTACCGAAAAGAGCGTGGGTTTTTCGTCGGCTAAAAGCGCCAAGGTAGTATATACATGCATCCACCAATCGCTACGAGTAATTTCAATTCAGATGTTTAAAAAATTCAACTTTGCAGACCGAAAAGACTGAGGATTCATCGCCGTCTGTTGGAACGTCTGCAGGAACGGGAATTTCTTGGGCGACCGCGATCAGTCAACCCAGATCGGGTACAGCTCCATCTAAGTCGTGGGCGAGTAATATTCCACCAAAAAAAGCGCCGATTTTCGACAACAAAAATTTTCCGTCTTTAGGATGCGGGCGTAAGTTCGATTTACTTGTACAGCTTAGTGCAACACTTGCCTATTGAATTTCACTGATATTCTTTATGTTCGATAGGTGGACGTATTCCTTTGGAAAAGAGAAATTCATCTGCGAATCAGTGATGAGATACTACCACGGAACTGTAACTCTTCGGTTGCTACTATTACGATTACCTCTTGTTTTTTAATCCGGCGGAGCTTCAATTTATGCTTAGGACTAGGTTAAGTTTTTTGTTAAAGTCGTTTCGAAATCATTAATTTTGTTCCAAATTATTGTTCGCAATAAAGTATTGTTTTTTTTGAAACATTTTATCTTTTAAAAATAGACTACCAATTTATCGTTGTTGAGATAATTGTTTGAACTACGAAATTGAACTTAGATTACAGAAAAGTAATTTGAAGTTGGAAGATAGAAAGACAGTATAGTAAAGTAATGAAATACGACTGATTCCGAATGTACCCGACCCGAGGGGTTCCTAAACTTTTGAAAAATACGTTAGACGTTGGTTTTTTCAAGTGGTGGTACGATTGCTCATATTACATACAAAATAAACAATTCGTTGATAAATTCTGAAGATGTGATTACGAACTTACGATTACGAATAATTTTGCGAATGTGTTTCAATTTCGTTGATCATTTCCACGCTTTCTCTCATGTAAGTTGAACGAACGTTTCATCGCTACTTTCAAACTCCCCTTGATGAATTTCTTTACAATATCTTGTTTGATATTTACAGAATGAATTCAATATTCAGATTACCATTTCACAACCGGTATTCGGAGCTGACTGAATATATTGATAAAAGTGCTGTCAAAGAATTAGAAACTCTATACCCAGACTTAATCGCTGAAATCTTCAGTGCAAATATTCAAACTAACTGGGGTTTGAGAAATCTAAAACCAGATGTGAATTATAGCTCGTTTAATGCAGTTTACAGTTTCTTATCGCCAAATGGACCCATATTCAAGCTTTGCTATAAACTGTTATTGGATTGCCACCTGAGATACGAATTTCCCTACCAATATTTACCGGTACGTAACCATAATTAAGAATACTTCGGCTTCGACTACAAAATGTTATCAAGTTGTTCCATTATTAATTACTTACAGACGACCGTTCGAAATAGACTTGAAGATAGTAACGATACTTCGTTGTATAAACAGAAATTACTATCGAAATCCAGAACCCAGGCTGGTAATTGTCTGTATTTGAGTATCCTTTTGCTACATATTGTGATGGTAGTGGTTTAGTCGAAAAACAATGTTGCATTTTCGAGTAGATATTTTCCTTAGTTTCACGATTTAGACGCTTTCGAATATTATATGTTCCATTTTGCGTACCATTTAATCAACCCTACGTTACAATTACCGGAAGAGAATACTTTGGAATGGGATACGATTTATTTACGTTTGGTGGAAACTTATTTGGATCACTTTTTGCCGTGTGCCTCCTCTTTGGTGTATCCTTTGCTACATCATTCTTCGAGTTCGATGAACGCTCAGCATACTATCGAATCAATTTCTCCAACCAAGTAAGTGCATAAGATTCGTGTTCTTGACGAATAGAATATATTGTTGGAAGAATTGATTAAAAATGTTTATGTTTGGAATAGAAATTCGGCGTCTATATTTCGAGAAGACGTGCTAAAAAAGATGAGTCCAAGTCCACCCCCTTACACCCGAACAAAAACTTCATCTTCGGCTGAAATCTGGAGAAGTGAATTAGTCGCCACGCTATTTCTAGATTTTTGGCTTTCCAGCGGTACTTCGGAGTCGGTGAGATTGAAATAGTTGCTAAAACGTTGCGAAATAGACGATAGGTAATTTGAAACGAAGATTAAATTTGCAGAAAAGTACATCGTTTCTAACCCAACGAATGTGGAGTATTGATGTGCTACCGTCGAAGGAACAACTCAGATGTGTTCGTTTGTTGTTGAAGCATCTGCACTACTTCTCTAATTATTTACTGCCAGAAGACTGCGCTATGAACGATTTAAAACGGTAATTGACTTGATTTGATTTGAGATATTTAACATGCGAATAATTACGATGTGTTTTATTTCGACAGTGAGATAATTCGCAACAACAGGCGTACAATTTATGCATTTTTTTTGAACGTTATGACTCAGCTGCCGTTGGATTCGTCGTTTAAAATATTATTAGAGGCTTGGTTTACTTATATTCAGCCTTGGAGATATACGAATCCGTATTCGAAAAATATGAGGTAAGTTATCACCTATTTCAAGTCTTGCAACGTACAGAGTACCTACGAGTATAATATGATTCGTCTCTTCTTTTAGGTATAACAAGCAAGAAAGCAGCTTGGATAGCAAATGGTTCACGTTCATCGCAGAAAATTTAGTCGTTCTTACACATTTGTATTATATTGTTCTTACAAGACTGTCGCGGTGCGACTTGACTACTTATAAAATATCTAGTATGTCGTACAAACTAACGCAGGTAAATTCTATGTAAACTTTTTGATGTGTAAAGTCGATATTAACGTGAAATCACTTATGAATTAGGTATTTTCATTACCGAATTTATTGAACTACATCGAGGAAGCAGAAAAATACCTCGAAGAAGGCAGACAAGGACATATCAATACATGGAACTCGATCATCAGACAAAACATATACTGCGTCGAAAAATTGGATTTCAGATATGACGGATTTCATTCTCAAAATCATAAACAACAAGTTAGTGGTTTCGTATTTAGCGGTTATACTCTTGTACATTCCAAAAAGATTAATTACTTTTTTCCACCCGTTTAGGTAATGGAATTTTTGAAACAAATCGAAGATAGTATTCCAACGCTGAAAACTCGTAAGAGTCAGTTATTAACCAATGAGCATTCTGGTTTTCTGCAATGGTTCAAAGAACAGCTATCGGGAAATATAAGATGTTCTTCGGCTGAAGAAATTCAAAGAATAGAATATTACTTGAGTCAAACTTTGTATAAATTGTGCAATATTCATAAGGTAATTTCAAGTACCCATCGTTTTATTATCATTCATAATTATTTCGTGCCAAATTAACGTATCTAGGTGCCTATTTTGCAGATTGATCGTACAGAAAACGCTCCGAATGTTTCGATCTTGAATTCAAGCTACATGGGTAAAAGTCGTAGTGAAAGTTGTAGTTCGTTAGGAAGTTTCGATTCTACGGATGGAAACTTGTCTTCGAGTTCTTCGTCTCCATTACAAGTAAATTTTATTTTAAAAACTTTATCGGTTATTCAATCGATCGACCAATTATTAGAGTAGTTTTCTAGCGCAAAGTTGATTTTTTATTTTTTCTAGGCCGATCCGAAGGAGCGTAGAAAATCAGCGTTGTCTTTCACGTACGAAGGAGATCCAGATTTATCACCGATTCGTAGTTGGGAAAACAAATTCTTAGTTCGAGTTTTTTATTATTTTTGCTTATGGATAAATACCCAAGTAAGCTTACCGTATTCTTCTTCGGTTTTGTTTGCTCGTTGTGAGTGTGTAGCTATCTTATTCTTATTATTTTGTTTTGTTTTTTAGTTCGGTCGCGATTTAAAGAGATTGTACTTCGAAAACAGCATATCCGGCGGTATAGCTCGTCAGATTCTGTGTCCTCCAAAGTCCACGTACTATTTTCAGAAAAGATTTACTCCAGATGGGTACTCGAGACGAGTTGAAACTGTTCTTCCTCCTCGTATCAGTCTTCGCTGGTGCGGTAATTACTACTATTTGAGCGTATTTGTGTTGTATTATTTATCGACGATGTTGTTTGATTTTTCGTCGTTCAAGTTCTGCGTTATAATTGGTTTATTGTACCTTGTATATCTTGGAATTAATTCCATTTTTTACCCCATTCCTGTTCCCGATGAAAATTTGGACCAATCGAGATGAATTATTAGTGATACGGGTACCTGCATTGTCAGATATTGTGCTTTCTTTAAGGAAATAAATGTTTCGTATTTTGTTTTTGCTCATTATTTCATAATTTGTTCAACTTGGCGAAGATGCAAAATTGAATCAATTTTTTCATGTTTTCAGCAGTTGTCTTGTCCTTGTTTTTCGAATTGTGAGAATGCTTTTTTACATGTTTACTAGGGTGACACTTAGAAAACGAATTTTCGAATCGAAATTCGGGCACACCGTTAAAAGGTGCCATTACATGAGGAAAGAAGATGCCCAAAGTTTGAGACCTCTGAGTTGATATTAACACGTGCCTCAACGCACTCAAAGTTGAGGACGCG
>FIZT01011326.1:0-10210 GCA_900065295.1 Paracoccus marginatus | reverse complement strand
TCACGTATTGGCACCAATCCACGGGGGGTCCGAAAAAAAATTCGAAATTTTTTTCACA
Source organism: Paracoccus marginatus (assembly GCA_900065295.1). Taxonomy (NCBI): domain Eukaryota; kingdom Metazoa; phylum Arthropoda; class Insecta; order Hemiptera; family Pseudococcidae; genus Paracoccus; species Paracoccus marginatus. Next base: position 10,152 of record FIZT01011326.1, on the reverse strand, counting down.
TCAAGTATAAATAAGGGCCACCCTAGTGGACACCCTGTATGAAAGGTCGAAAATTTGATCATCGATCTTCGATGTGCTCGTCGCTAGTAAGACAATGCCGTTTCGACCATCTTTCTATCTCTCTTAGGTCCCGAGATATAGGGTAGTGGACAAGACTTACTGGTCATACTGTATATGAATTATTTTGATAGAAATTTTCAACCATTTTCAAGAGATAATCAGTAGGAAGCTAGGTTGTTCGGTACCCGGCCGTAAGTCTAGATAAAATCGTACCCTTTTTAACAGGAATTTGAAAATTTTCCACGTAGATACTTTCTTGTTGGATAGTTGATACATAATGAAAATATAAACTTTTTAATGAAGTGAACACATTATTGCGTAATTCTTCAATTACAATTAAATAGGCAAAATTAGAAAAAGATCCGTTTTCACATCATACCAACCTTTTCATTTTTGAAAAGACAAAACCCTTCAGATTCTGAAAACGGTCTTCCAGTCGAGAACAGGCGAATTTTCCAATCACGTGGTAATAGGTGAATGTAAATAGGTATGCGTACATAAATCCATTAATCTAGCTGTGAAGCATGCATGATTTTTTTTTCATAATTCACCGAACAATCGGTAAATCTTCGGTGCCTATTGTTCAAGCTGTTTATAGATAACCAATTGATAAATCAATGTCAACTAAAAGACGTCTTCAATTTGGCGATTACCATGCCCATTAGCATGAAAGAAAATCATTGCATGTCACATCAACTGAAGCTCAAGTGCGAACAGTTAGTTCTCGAATGTAATACAAAAATAAATATCGTAGCAATACGATCACTGTTGGAATGAATGTTATTATAACCGTAGATACTTTTCGACTTGCGTGAAAAGTAATGCTGCTTTTATCTAAGAGTTTTCAACGACAGACAATTACTATACTCTCATGTACGTATTCGATATTTTCTTTTCTTTTCTCTTACATTTTAAATACCTAATCTCGCCAAATCGTCGATATCAATAATTTCAGGTGGTTTAACGAACTTCGTATTCGGATTAGGATTCGGCTGGGTAGCGCCAGCGTTAGATCACCTGTCCTCCGACGCATCTAATTTTCTAGTAGATGACGAAGAATTGTCATGGGTCGCATCGACATATTTCGCTTTCGAAATCATATCGTCGATTGCGGCCGGAATGTTCTCCAGTTACGTAGGTCGCAAGCCTCTAATCACGATTGGTACATTCTTGCAAGCTCTATCTTGGGTGGTGCTGATTCTGGCACAGAGCGCGAAAATGGTCGTACTCAGCAGAGCAATCCTGGGAGCTGCGGCTGGTATATTTGATATCACATGGAGTATATACTTGGGAGAAATAGCCACTCCGACCGAACGTGGCATTTTCGGTTCCATTATGATTGTACTGGTGATCGGAGGCGAAATGATAGAATTCTTGCTGAGTTTATTCGTTTCTCACGTTTATCTTTCCGTCATACCGTTGGTGATTTCGGTAATGTCGTTGGCGATGTGTTTTCTCATGGTTGAAGCGCCGCCATTCTTGATAACGCGAGAAGAAAATGCACTAGCTTTGAATAATTTAGCTTGGTTGCGCGGCGAAGACGACGTCAAAGATGTACAGCTAGAATTCGAAGAAATGAAGAATTACGTAGAACGTGTCGCACAAAAAAAGAACGTCCTGTGGAACGTTATAAAATATCCGAAAGATCATAGAATATGTATATTTTTAGTGATCCTCTTCGCTCTGGCTCAGCTCACCGGGTACATGGTGGTTGTATCGTATCAAGCTGTCGTATTGGCTCAATATGATGATCTGCCCGATGGTAAATACCTCACTCTCATTTTCGGAGTATTGATATTTGTTTTCGTCAACGTTAATATTTGCTTCATCGAAACCGTCGGTCGTAGAACTTTATTGCTCGTTGGGTTCATCGTATGCGCCATAGTTCAAATCTTGAGTGCTTTATTGATCTACTCTCAAGAGCATAATACGTTCGGCCTGACATTTATTCCGAAAGTGATCGTCGTCTTGTTCAATTTCTACGGCGTGATATTTATCATTTGCATTTTACCCACCATCTTTGTACTCAAATCCGAACTTTTCCCGCATGAACTGAAAACAGTAGGAGGTGTGTCGTCGACAGTTAGTAATGCTTTTGCAGAGTTCATTGTTACTAAATGGTTCGTTTTTGTTTGGTATAATTACGGATTGTACGTAAATTTTGCTTTTTACGCGGTAGTCGATATTGTTTCCGTTATATTCGTGTATCTTCTGATACCCGAAACTAAAGGCAAATCTTTGGTTCAAATACAAAACGAATTGTCCAAAAAGGAGGAAAATAATACCGGTACTAGTCCTGATAATGTCATTACTGCTCAAGTTTTACCTACCAAATAGATTCGTAGAGATTCGTGTAAATATTTTAAAAATTATACGATCATTTCAAATGTAAAAATATGTAAATAAATTTTTCTCGACAGCAAAAATATACAGAATAAGATTTTTTTCATAATATTACGACACGACAAACATTTCAATGGATACGATTACGTCATCAGAAAAAAATGAAAGAACGTCAATTTGCGAATTTATAAGAAAAAATATTCCATAAGTATTTCATTATACCTACTTATCTGTGTTATTGACATCATAAAGCCATTGAAAAAAACTGAAAATAGACTACTTTACAGTATTTAATTTTGAAAAATCCTCTACTTGAAAATTACGCCCGTGATATCGATTTAGGAAAATTTTCAGGATACTTATTTCAAGTATCAGCCGGGGTTTTCAAAATATCCCTGGTTTAAAAAAGAATAAAAACGTAAGAAAAACACTAGTTTTTACAGGACGATTTGCGATCCCTTTAGACACTTTATCTCAGCACATCAAAAGTAAATCAAATCTTTCAACATTTAATCTAAACGTAAACACATAACAACAGTTTTAGTACAAGCGTTAAAAAAAAAATTAAAGAAATAGAAACACGAAGTTAGTCACAAGAAAGAACAGAAATACAAGATAAACACCATCACCAAAAACCAATGAGATCTGCCCAACATAATAAATTATAGAAAAATCAAATTAACCTTTCGTAGAACTATGGTGGCTTCAAATTGCTTATTTGTTTCTTCATGTAAGAATTCATATCGCGATAATCCTTTATTGTGTTGGCAACAAGTTCATACATGATGGGTTTCCATTCACGTTCCAATTTGCGAAGTTTTACTACCATGTTGCAGGCATTTTCTAAAGCAGATCTAAGAGCTTCTCGACCTTTTTCGCAAGATGCAATATCACTCTGTAAAAAAAAGTTCACAATTAATTCGATTCAAGTCATAATTTTTCATATTGATTGATTAACAAACCTGCGAGAGAGAAGATGCCGATCGCCACTGAAGGGCTTCTTTACAAATAACACTGCGTAAGGCAGGATCCGCTTTGTATAACCATTGCTTCGCACTAACGTTGGAATTCATTTCAAGTCTTAATTTATTCAACAGGGGAGTCAGCAAGGATTCTGGTAAAGACCATAAGACCATTTCACTCAATCCTTTGTATTCTTCCTTGGCTGATTTTACTTCATCTTCTGTAACCTGAAAATTTATGCAAGCGTTGATAATTACTATATTACGGATACGACTGATTGACAAAACTGATTAAATTTTAGAAAATACCGGAATATTATTGATACATTGAAGGCCCCAATGATGTAAACGGTATATCGCGTAGCTTCGCCAATTTTTTGTGAAAATTGCATTACGTTCGGGCGAAATTTCAATAGAAGTTAATCCCTGCACATCCGCTAGGGCATTAAGTTGACCCACGTAATTGAATTCGCATTCGCAAAAAATCAAATGTTCGACGTTCGGAAAACGGAATTTAATTCGATTAAAAACTGGTGTCAGCGAATTGAACAAAACGCAACTAAATTTGATAGTTGTGACGTCATTAGCCTTTTCCACGCTCCAAGCTTTGTCGATATATTTCGCGCTGTTTTTACCGGTAACCATCAAATATCTTCCAGAAATTTGAACTAAATAGTCTCCACCTGTGAAACATGGTTAATTATTAGAAAATAGCAAATGCAAAATTTTGAATTTGAGTAAATTACCTTGTTCTTTGGTTTTTTCAGCCCTACTGGGTAAAGATTTCTGCTGTTTGATGGTTTTCATATCGGTATAAATCGGCGTTCTGACTTCGACGTTTTGTTCTTTAATTAATGGATATTTTTCCGTACTCGAATTTTTTTCTTTCTCTACATTAATCACGTTTGAAACTGCGTTATTTCTGATCGCAGGTACGGTTTCATTGCAAATATTGGGTACTTCAGGTTCAACCGACTCGTCACTTTCATTTTCAGATGAACTGGAGCTATCGGTAGATTTATTGGAACTGGACGCACTTTCGCAACGAATACTGCAATAACTTTTATTTGATTCTAATGATGTATTCGGGTCGGTATTCATGACGGCGTTGCAATCATCCAAAATTCCCAAAGAAGATGTCAAAATGGGTGGAAGACGAATATATTCGATACTGGTTTCGCTTCCATTACACGAATCAATCGACGCTGTTTTACGTTTGGTGAAATTGGCACGTTTCAATTTCGCATTTCTGTCAAAATTTTTCGTAGGTTTAGCCGAACAACAGCCAGATTTGTTGAGATACTTGTTAGAAGAATTTTTAGAATCCGACTTCAATCTGCTGAATTCGGAGTTCCTTTTTCGTAAATGCGATATCCTATTTTCAGAAGCTGATCGAGCTCGTTTCAGATCACATTCCAACGGTTTGTGTAAATTTTGGCCCAGCTTTGAGACGTCAAACGATGCCGACGTTTTTTCATTGAATTCACGTCTGAGCCGCCATACTTTGGCTACTTTTTTGATATCGTCTGTAATTTTAGTTTGACCGAAAACTTGAACACTGGGGATATACGAGATGATGTAAAGAATACAGTCTTCAGAACTAATCACAGGGTTTCCGTCTAAACTTAATTCTTTCAATTGACGAAGTTTTCTCAAACTTCCAAGTTCATCGATTCTGAAAAAAAAAGAAAAGAATAATGATTTAATGACAAACTGATGGAATCGCATTTTTGAAAAAATAATATAAAAACACGTACGAATTGATATCGTTATTGCTCAAAAATAGTTTGAATAACTGAGGAGTTTCATCAAAGCCCGCCAACTTCTTTATTTGATTTCTTCTTAAATTCATTTCTTGAAGAGTAGAAAGTCCTTCCAAATCGCGAATACCAATATTTTTAATTTCATTTCCAGCTAAATTCAGTACTTTTAATTCTTTTTGACTTTTCAAATCTTTTATTTCACTGATACGATTTCCGTGTAAATCTAAAACTTCTAGTCGACTCATGTTTGACAGACCTTCGATCGTTTTAATTCTACGAAGTAAAAAATCATACTGATAAAAAACACAAGAGAAGATATGAAAGATCAAATGATCGTACCTGTTTTTACCCAACAACAACACTCTCAGGTGGTGAAGACAATCCAACGCCGCCATGTTTTCCAGTTGGTTATTATATATATCTAGAAAGACGAGATGTGGCAAACACAGAAGGGCCATTCTTTCTAATTTCGTTAGTAAGTTATGCTGTAACGATAGCAGTCTTAATTTCGCTTCACCAACTAATATAGGAAATACAGTCAATCCTCGCCTATTAGAACAGAAAAGTTGAAAAATTAATTTCAAGATGAAAAAAATATTCAGCAAAAATTAACGTACCTATCCAGTGATAATCGATCAGGATTTCTTTCTCTTTCTTTTTGAGTTCGTGAAACTTGAATCTTACCGTCAACAGTTGTTTGAAGGATGATAGTGTTACAAGGCGTCATAATTATATCTTCGGTATTAGTCATCATACTGGAACTAAGTAAGATCGAAATTAGTTTCTAAAAATCGTAGTTATGAAAATTAATGCTCACTAAAAAATTACTTATTCGGCAGTCTTTTGTTTGACAGAGGTGGTTTCGGTGCGGATGGAAATAATGGAAGAACTGAACATTGGGCCGGTGCTGGTATTCTATCCACGGAACATGCCATAGAACAGCCATTAACGTCCAAGTAATTCTAAAATACACGAATTACACTCTATGACAATAGAAGTGGAGAATCTCAGCGGTGGGGCATCATAAACCACGTGCATAGGAAAATAATAATATTCGCATTATAAAAATACATTACCTTCTGTCGTGGCTTCATTTACTTGGAAATTCATAACTAATCAGAAAATTACATCTTGAAAACTTTTCTAGCTCAAATATCGAGTGATAATCGCGTAGAATCACAAGCTAGCACTCGTTTTATTGATCACACAAACATGTCGTTTCGCCGTTCCAACTTCGGCGTCTCCGGCCTACTCTTCAGTTTTGCTTCCGTTTCGTATTTTTCAGTTTTTTACGTTTTTTCAGCATTTTTCAGTGTCGCCAAGACGTCTAGTTCAAAAAAGTTTAGTCAATACAGTGTTTACATTAATTCTGTAAAACGAATAACTCACCTCGGGAAGATTTTTGAACTTTTGAATGATTGTGATAAGCGGTATGAAAACGATAAGAAGCGTAGGTAAAATGTGTTTCTGAATTAGAATTCAAATTTGGGATGAACGTCGTTATAAAGTGAATAATCTGAATTAACTTCCTCACATTCGAGATGTTTTCTATAATCAAGACTGCCTGTAACATAGTGAACATTTCTGCGCGATCTCAACTTACCATCACTCCGCTAACAGCCATAGTATCAAGATGTTATGCAGATCCGCCAGGTAATATGCTCTCTTGTACGGACTATTTATATTAACTGACTTATATGTTTTACATTTCTCTATTTTTTCTCCATCAGTAAGGAAGGGAAAACTCTCCATGGGAGGTAAAAAAAAGGAATTCCCGGTCGAAACAGATCCGCACAAATTGGTGAATTATTGCTGTGGCAGTAACATTTATAAAGAAGGCGAAGACGTTAAATTGAAGCCAGAAAGTGAATACCCAGAATGGCTATGGTCTATTCGAACAGGTAAGTTTGAGCTGTGTTACTGAAAAACGAATGTAGTATGCGATGTGTGAATATTTTATCTGAACTGAGATTTCATGCAGGTCCGCCACCAAAGTTACATGAATTGGATCCTAGTACCAAAGAATACTGGTTAAAAGTACGTGTCTTAGCTAGAAGAAGAAAGAACAGAATGATTCGATTAAAGTATAAAATTTTGAAGCAGTTTTAGACGTTGAAATTTATCTCGTTCTTATATGTGTGTAATTATGTATTGCAATAATAAATCTTTCTATTTTATGGTCATTTTTTTAATATTTTTGTTTCTAATATCTGTACTCATTGGGTACTCAATTCTACGGTGAAATAATCACATAAAATCGAGATCATCGCAATGGCAATAGCCGGAATTTTTACTCGTTACTCGGTTATGAATAGACGACCATTGAGATATATCCACGTATATGGCACCTACTTACTCAGAATATTCATCAACTCTGTAGAGAATCTTTTTAAAAGAAAAAACAAACACCCACACAAAATGAATCTTCACCGAAAAAAATATTTAATTCAAAATGTATTTTTAATATTACCTATAAAACGTAATATAACAATAAAATATCATGCAACAAATTAAAATATCTAGAACAATATTTTTCTTCTTGAGTATTTAAAATAAAATAAAATTTATAATAACAAAAGTATTGCATAAAGCGTAATACCGCAAAGGTAATTTGATAGTACTAATATTCACGTAGCTAAATGTATTGCATAGCTGTTGAATAAATATTTTACATATTTTCATCATCTTATATCATTTCTTATAAAGTAGGTATAATCATTCGATAATAAATAACTAAAAATTTGTAAAAATAATTTGGTAAAGTGAATATAACTTTCACATTGGGTATAACAAAAATTGCTTCATCGTAAATACAAGTAACTTGCGATCAGTTATAATAAACGCTTAATATTACCAACAAATCATCGTTCCTCATTCCAACTACTCTTATTATACACATTTTCATTTTTTTTTTTTTAAATAACACGTTATCACAACTAAAAAGGTAGCTTTATTTTAGGAGACAAGCAACAAGGTAAATTTATAAAGGTATTTTGATACCTGCAATATTGAGGTATTGCTCGTATTACACACAAATTGCTCTCCGGTTTAAAAATGGTTAGCACGATCATACGAGTTCTTATATCGGGATTTTTCAAAGATATGTAATTCAATAAACTCGACGTCAACTTCACACCACTTTCATGTTTCCATTACAGAGAAAATAAAAATGAGAAATGAAAAATGAAAGTCGTGTGATAAAAAACAATCCATTTGTAAGGAAAACAGGAAAAAAAAACAACATTCAAATTTTAGCGAAGTGAAGTGCGCTATAAAAACAATAAAACATCCCATAACAAGGAAACTTTTTTCAAGGAAAACAAAAATGGAAATTCAAATGAATCAAATTTTATGGTGTATTTTTAACATACTTAACATACGTAACAAATTATCTCACAAAATAAAAGCGCACTGGTAAAAACAAAGTTGTGTGCATGTTACTGAGTTTAATTTTTCATTTAAAGCAGCGCGGTCACTTTACGCCAAATCTGGTTTTCAAAATTTGTTGACGTAGGCACCTCTGCTTTTCAGACAAATATCACAGCAGTAACCACCCGCAGAAAATGTACGTATAAATGATGTCATGACTTACCGTTAATATAATTATTAATAACCATTTCATCTAATCGTAATAACATTAAGTACATCGTAACACTATAGAAATAACAAAACAATTTTTTTTTTTTTTAGAAAAAAGATTCACAATACTTTTGTTAATTAAGGTAAACAATGTTCCCAAAATATCGCCTTTTAACTACAACTTTATCACTTTAAATAATGCAACTATTCGGAGATTTCTTAGCTTAGAAAAAAGTATCTTTATAATAATAAAAAAAAAAAAAAAAAATGAAGAATGAAAAAAATAAGCTAAAATTGTAACGGTAGCTTCACGGTAGCTTAAAAAATTGCGCAAATTTGAAAAAAAAAAAAATTAATAATTGTTCGATTAACGAAACGAAATTTTGATTTTTCACAAATTACAGTAAAAATAGATGATATAAAGGCGTTTGTGTGATTAATCTATTACCTATCGAAGCCTAAAGCGATATGAGATTTCTGAAGGACTATTTATATGCAAAAAAAATATTTTATCGGACTAAATTTTATAATAAAATAGACATTAAGAAAATAAAAATAGAGAAACGGAAAGAAACAAAAAAATTCTAAAAACTATTTCAATAAATCATGAGCACGCTGGTTGGCAGATGCGATTCGAGATTGGTTTGAATCACCCTGAAAAGAAGGAGAAAATCGATTAATTTCGTTTCTTAAAAATTATCCGCCGCATATGGTACGGATACGGAAGAATTTCGACGTTACCTTGCGATTAATCCTGTCAATTTGTCTATTTTGATTTTCTAATTCTGAGCCCATATCTAACGCCATATTCCTTAAATTACCAACCATTGTGTTCACCTGGGACATGTTATCTTCCATTTCATTTTCACGAGCATCGTTTGTTATTCTGCAAATAAAAAAAAAAATGAGTAAGCAAGTATAAAACAAAAATTGAAATGTGGGAAATGTTTGGATTCGAGAACAAGAGAGAATTTTGATATATTTTTTTGCAAATAAATTAAAAAAGTATGGCTGGAAAAAATTTTTTAAAAATACAAAATTTTTAAATTTTCGGTTTTTCTTAAATTTTCCAATTTTTTTTTCTCAAAAATTTTCAAAAATTTGGTCCAAAATGAAAAAATTAATTTTTTAATCAAATGAAAAAAAAAACGAAAATTTATTTTTGAAAAAATTCATCCAACTGTTCGAAACAATTAGTCGGTCCTCCAAGATATTTTTTTTCTTAAAGGGGGCATCCTAGGGAACATTTCTAGCGATTGTCCTAAAAAAAAAAGGTGGCCTTACTAACAAAATGGCGGACATTTTGAGTGACCCTTACCCCAAGATCAAAATTTTCCCTTATAACTCCGAAACGGTGCGACTTAAGATAAAATTTATGATGATAGAGAATGTTCTAGATGAAATTTAGAACATTTTATGTTATTATGTCGAACGCGTGAAATGGC
>FIZT01011319.1:0-16985 GCA_900065295.1 Paracoccus marginatus | reverse complement strand
AGTGCGAGTCGCCCCGAGGGCTACTCGCCCTGGATAAAACGAACAAAGCTACTAGTGCGTTGATCTTGATAAACATTGCACCCGAAATTACACGAAACTTATCGAAACTTGTCCGAACGATTGCGACCTCGGTAATTACTCGTAAGAACTTCGTTCAAAGTACTGTACAGGCATAGCTCCTTAGGGCTAAGATGGCGTATGCGTTTACTTGGTTATTTAGTACTTTAGGCCAGCCGGTGGAGCCGGTCAAAAAAAAAATTTCATGTTTTTCAAATTTAAGTGATAGTATAGTGGTATCGAACTACCGATACGGTATGGTAATCATCTACACTGATCCACACCATTCAATTTACTGAGTATCGAATCGAAATAGGTATAGTTCTGTCATTTGTCAACTAACTTCCAAAGTTCGGTGAGTATTAGACGATCTTAGGTATGGTATATGGGTATATGCATGGTATAGGTATGTAACGTATGTGATGTAACATGTAACTACGTCTACTACGATTGAAATTTGAATCTCGGTGTCCAAGCCAGTCCTTTTTTCTCGGCTTGTGAACGCATCTGTCAACTTGTATCCTCTTTCTAAGCATTCAGTCATCTCAAGAACTTTTTTTTATTTCAGCATTCAAAAAATGGTTCTTCTTGGTGAGCGTTTTCCCGATTTTGAAGCCGACACCACAGTTGGTTCAATCAAGTTTCACAACTGGCTGGCGGATGGGTAAATTTTGATTACTTCAATCGCAGCATTTAATGTGAAGCGTTATCTTCGCAATGTATATTTATTGTAAACGGAATCGGATACGGTTATGCTTTCATAGATGGGGAATTTTATTTTCACATCCGTCTGATTATACACCGGTGTGTACGACAGAGTTAGCAAGAGTTGCGAATTTGATACCCGAATTCGCTAAGCGTAATGTAAAAGTTATTGCTCTTTCATGCGATTCAGTGGAATCTCACCAAGGATGGATCAACGTAAGTATGATATCTTCTATGTAATTCGGTTCATTTTTGATTTTTGAAGTCACTCATTTAATTTGCAGGACATCAAAAGTTTCGGAGGCATTATCGGCGACGGATTCCCTTATCCAATTATCGCCGATGAGAAAAGGGAATTAGCTGTTAAATTAGGAATGCTAGATCCAGTTGAAAAGGACTCTAAAGGTTTGCCGCTAACTTGTCGAGCCGTATTTGTAATCAATCCAGATAAAACATTGGCTCTTTCTATTTTGTACCCAGCAACTACTGGTCGTAATTTTGAGTATGTATTCACCTTAAATCAATTTTTCCAATGAATATTCCTTGATTTATTCACGGCTTTATTTCATCTCAGTGAAATATTGAGAATTATTGACTCCCTGCAACTAACCTCCGTCAAAAAAGTTGCTACTCCTGTTGACTGGAAGGTACTTTGATTCATCTCGTCAAAATAACTCAACTTCGGGAAGAACTAGTAACGTTATGATATTTTATATTTCAGAATGGAAATGAATGTATGATCCTCCCAACCCTGTCCGAAGATGAAGCTCAGAAGAATTTCGCCAGATACTCCAGTGTCAAGGTTCCTTCGGGTAAAAATTACATTCGTCTAACGAAGGATTATTAAATTACAGTATGTTTTTCCTCATCCTCTATTTTTGTATTATACGAACACTGTTCGCTGTGATCTTTCATTCATTTAAAATCGCCTAATCCTATTATTTTTTTTTATGTAATTGATAATATGTAACTGTAAATTAAAGTTAAATTTTAATGTACAACGTTCTTTAAAAATTATTTCTCAGAAAGGGTATAGAATGTGAAAGAAGTACCACACAATGGGATAATTTATTATAAACCCACATAACTGCAAAATGTGAAAGTAGCGAGGAGAACAAAAAAGAACAGTACTATTGCTATCCATATTGGAATAGTATCTGAAAAGCAAAAAATTAGATCAGTTAATCCCCATCAAACATGCGAAACAGATGAACAGTTGTTTATGTCTAATACAAACCTCTATGTCTTAAATTATGCATACAAATTTTTCTGTCAACTGAAATACTAATAAGTGAAGCTTCAAATATTGTGGTGAAAGAATCGTCGTCAGATCTAGATACAGGTACAAATTCCAATCCAGTGATGAAGATACTATGAGCATTTGGTAGGGTCATAATAACCTGTTGATAATTGACTGATATAAACTTAGTCAGTAGACGAGTTGATTTTTAAGAATAAAAATCACCTTCAAATTGAATGATGTCAAAATGTGAATACTTCCTAACCGCGTCCCCACAGCAACAAATCTACCGTCATTTCTAACAGTCAAGGCGGATAAATCTTCTTTGAATTCGACACATTTTACTAAAAGTCCTTCTCCAGGACTCCATGATTGTATCTGAGCAGGATTTTTACCCATTTTTTTCCCTCCAATCGCGTTAGTAATCATAAAAAGACAGCTGATTTTTGGATTGCTTTCCAAGATGGAGAATCTAAGGTACCAGTAATTCGAATGAGTGAAGTTAACGAGAATGATTATAAATTTCTCTGATTTTTTTTCCTAACCGACTGCGTTTAAATAAATACTTCATCCCATTAGGTGGATTCCATTTCAATTCATGGATTTTATTGCCGGTAGAACTATCCCAAAGTACAGCTGTTTTGTCTTTTGAAACCGAAACAATCTAATCATTCAGTTGAACGTTTAACGCAAGAAATCAAATACGCATTAGTTATAATGTAGCAAGTGTTAAAAATTAAATTCAAAAATTATTACCATCGAACTGTTGGGATCAATATCTAAATCGTCAATTTCATTAGTATGAGCGTTAATAGAAGTTTTCAACTCCAAAGAAGGAAATTTCCATATTCTTATACAACCATCTGTCCCACCAGTAACTATTAAATCATCTTTCAAGTTTACTCTTACCACTTTTTGAACAGGAGGTTCGTTACTGAAAAATTTTAAACACAATTAAAATAAGAAAAATGAAAATTAAATCAATCGCGTCCTTACTGGAATTCTGTTTTGATCCATTGGAATTCTGTTTCGACACTGTTATGAGGTAAAAACTGGAACATCATTGATTTGTTGCGAACTAAACTATTAGTGGAATGCTTATTCATCGAAGCTGAATTTCTCCTATTTTTCAACGTGCTTTGTGAATTTTCGTACTTTCCTAAGAATTGATGTTCTTTTATTGCAATTAAAAGCATAATGATTTATTTTCAATGCTCATCAAGTTGATGCGAACCAATCTCATCTTCAGAACAGATAGAACAATTGATTTTATACAACTGGCATCGGTTGTTTTCTCCTGCTACGATGTAAGAATTTTTGTTCTTCGTAATAACAGCACAATTCATGACAGCAATATCACCAGTGTCATGTCTCAGAACCTTTTGTGCCACAATAGAGCCGTTGTTGTAAAGTAACTCGAAGCATTCCTACAAAAAGTAAAAAACACTATGTAACTCATCGTTAACGATTATCAAGGTAATTGTGAACTTGAAATTTTGAAGAACTTACGAATCCATTTGAAATCCCTGTTTTAGAACCACCGCCTCCACCAGCTACAAATATATGTCTACAAGTGAGTAACTGCACAGAATATAAAGGGAAATCTACTTCAGCCAAAAAAATCGTGTTTTCAGTCTGACGTGTCATGATCACAATTTCTAAATACTTCAATTTATATAAAACAGAATATGCTCATTTTTCAAGTCAAGGCTTACAAAAACAAAGATAACTATGAGTCGAAAGTAAATTTTTGAATACACTTCATTTAAACAGTATATTAACTATTAAGTGAAAGAATAAGTTAAGTTGAAATAGTTGTGTTAGGTATGTTATGTGCGTTGATGAACTTGATGAGTTGCTTTTTTATCAGTTCATTCATATCAGCAAGATCAGCATTGTGATCACTGATCAGTGTTACATTTGGTGTTACACTAGGCGGTAATGAATTTGCGCTCTTAAAATTTAAAAAATGTAAAATGATGAACTGAACCTCAGATGCTCAGATGAAAGTGAAACGCGATTTTCTGTTGTTGAAGTTCGCTTGGGTATGATTATGTATCGGGTGTCCGATTGATTCTGGCCCCCAATAAGCCCCAATAACATTTTTGATGAAAGTCGAAGTCGAAAGAAAATTTCTACGAATATACGTACAAAACGTACAATGTAAACAGTAGTAAACAGATGTAAACAGATAGCTGCAATGTTACCAACATATGAAGTTTCCATCAAAAGTGTCATTGGGAGGGGGATCGGACACCCGGTATACCGGTATGTACGCATAGTGTATATAGGTATAGGTACGTTTAAGAATTGAATTTAATTTATGTAAGTCAAGAAAACTGTCGTCTGTCGCGTCGTAGTCCTAAATTTTTGTCCTGAATTGGATGGCAATCATCATTAGGTTAAATTTCAATCCCATATCAAATGAGTACTGAGCACACCATTCACATGATTGTGTTCACTGTTCAAAGTGGATTAAGGCGCTCGAACGATTGACAACGGGTTTTATTCTGAATGACTACTCTAAAACTTGCAAGTAGTGAGTTTTGTTTGAAACTTGTGAAACACTTGTGAAAGCTTGATCGGAGGAAACGTTACTTGCAGGTATGTTAGGATATAAAATTATGACATTATATTCATACCATACTAACTTTTTATTATAATTTTACGAGTTGACGTTTGCCATACTTTTGAGCAGTTGAGTATCAACCTACATTATTCACTACCGACAAGATGAAGCAATCAACTGAGATTGATTCATACCAAATTTCTTGGGTATAATCTTAATCACAATCTTGTGAAGTGTGTCTTCGACTTCCGTACAACATTTTCTGCTGACAATTAAGTATGTATACCTACCCTACAGAACAGCTCTGACCGACTTGTATAATGAACGAAAAGAAGGCTACCCTAAACAGTCTTCTGAAGTATAAATTTTTCAACAGATACACGATGGCGTAAAAAAATCAATCGAAAGTTTACAGTTGAACATTCAATTTGTAAATAATTACGTTACAAATAAACACATTTCGTGTAACCTTGAATTAGGTATCGTGGAAACCATAAAAATTTCAATAATCTTTTTAGAAACGCCTCAACTCGTGTGCTCGTGTCTTATACCTTATGGGGTTTGAATGTTTGATTTAATCATCACTAAATTAATTTTGTTTTCATTCTTGTGAGTTTCGAATGGTCGTGTCGAACGTAGAGCCAACGGTTTCATAAAATGAGTTTGTGGTGGCCTGGTGAGTGGGACCGAGTGATATCGAAATTTGAAGATTGGATTGTGAAACGGAATGGCTATAGTAAGTTACAACCAATGATTCTATCCAGAGGTTATCAAACTTTGATGAATAAGCAAAAATTACACGAACGAAGCTGTACCACTTTTCGTTTTACTGACGCAGAAAATCATTCTCATTCAAAATTGACTTTCTCACAGCCTAGAAATGCCAGAGGATCTTATACTCATAAACCTTCATTCGTTGAAAATAACAAAGACATCGGCCAAGTACCAGAACTTTGTTTGAGTAGTTTAGATAAAATGGAAGCGGTGTTGAAACAATACGAAAAAGCTTTTTCTAAATTGCAAAAGCGGGGACCGAAACGGTCAAATACCGTAATTAGTCATAATTTTGACTTATTAAATGAAGACGTGATCCAAAATATTTTTCTCAAGTGCTACCATGGGAATAGAAATAGTCATGAAATCGCCACGTCCAAAGTTTGATCATTAGAGCAAGAATATTGTTTACCACATACAAATATCTATCTATTTACCTATTCCTTAATGTATGTACTTACTTACTTATGGTACTTACTTGATAAATGTGAACATTAGGTACTTAAGTCATACTAACAATCATGATGACTTATTGAGTTATTGCCATGCCATAATGTGGAATTGGTATTATTGTCATAAATTTTATACTTTGCTGGTTGGATGGAGGTTTACTTTTATTTACTTATGTATAAATTTTATCAATGATTTCTTAAATGTTATTATTTAAGAACGTTATGTAGGTCTAGATATATCATTTATTTACTTAGATCTCATTTATTCAACATTTTTGTATGTATAAATATTAAAATATGTAGTATACTCGCTTCAAAATGAAGAAGCAAATCACTATTTTTGACGAGTGTGAGGTTTGGGGTACGAGCGAAGCGAGGGAAATCATTCACACGAGTCAAAAATCATAATTTCTCCGAAGGTGTCTGTTATATCAATGTCTATTCTATTATAAAAATACTTATAACTTGAACTTACCAATACTATTGTTGTTATGTAGATACTCGTATTCAACTTTTAGTTTATCAATTATCGTACCATTGTGTAGTGCGGTGTATATACCTATACTTATTCTAGTGCATATGCATATTTGTATTAATGCATCTGACATTTTCAACTTTGGTACCACTTCATTGCATAATTTGTGAAAACCAAATGTGGTTGCTCAACTTTTCATGTATGCTACATATATCTATGCTTGTGTAAAATTTTGTCGTATGCGGTTACGTTACGCATCTACTTATTTGGTAAATAAGAAAAATCAAACAATTTTCTGATTAACACTTAATAAATTTGACGTGTTGAGTAAATTTGGTTGAGTTTTTCTTGATTTCGTTCATCAAATCACCTTATTTGGGAGGTATACTTACAATGAAGTTATTTCCTACAGTTGAACAATTAACCTTAGCCTGAGTGGGCCTGGATATTTTTGGAATCGTAAGTATTTGTATAATACATTCTTAAAATTGACAATTTCTCCTTTGTGGCATACCTAATATATATACATTCATTTTAATTGTATTCATGTTGAAAAGTTTCTTCTTCTTACAATCCCAATTTTATTTTCAGATCTTTGAAGATGAATCCATTAAACAGTTCAACTGATGGAAGTAGATTTTCCATTTTAGAAAATAGCAGTACTCTATTAGATTTAGAACAACAGGGTCACTTTTTGTTGGGAAAAAATCAGCTTTTAGAGGTAAGCATGAGTAGGTAGGTACGCACATGCATGTATTGTATATTTTTGCTTCATTTACGTGAGATTTAAATAGAAAGATGGTATGCTATGAACACAGAACCAGTTGCAAGAAACTCGAATTAAACTGCAAGCAGTAATTTTTTCCAAAATTGAACTGGAAAAAGTTCTAGAAAAAGAAAGAACTGAATTGAAGGATACGAAGGAACACTTGAAAATATTGCAAGGAACGTTACAATACTGGGAAAGAGAAAGATTTAATGAGAAGAATTCATCTGTGATGCAATCGATTCAGTTAGAAATATCACAGAAAGAAAAGAATTTGTTAAACGAACAGCTAAAATTCTTTCAGGTAATTTACCTACTTATTTATTTCGAAATACTTCTCAGTGGTGGAACGATGTACGTTGTGCTTGAAAATAGTTCTGACTGTCTCAATTGTCCTTTACCAGTTTAAAAATGCTGAGTTAACGGTACAAGTTGAAGAATTGCAAAAGCAGTTACGAAGTCAAAAAGATATGGAGAATTTACTTCATTCGAGCAAAAACGCGTTTGAGGCAACTGTTGAAAAAATATATTGGTGCGTAGTTAATCTGTTTGCGTATACCGAATGAATTATTCGTTACCTATTTTTATAAAATTGAGCCTTTTGTAGGGACCGTAAGTTAAATTTTCATAAAAGCTATATTTATGTGTACACTACGAGAGTGGAGAGTGTGTTGATTTTTGAATACTGTTGAATATTCATTGTTTATTCTTTTTTCCCCTCTTAGTGAGAGTGAAAAATTAGAAAAAGAGTTGAATTGCTTGAAAAATCAAGTTACATTATCAAAGCATGCTGGAGAACAAATGACCGTTTTATTGAAACATCACCATGAAGCACTGAATACAGTTTATGAGGAAAATGAATCTCTAAAAAAGTCTTCTGCTACTCATGCGGGTAATTTTCACGTACTTAGTTAGGTACTCCACTTTGCTAAATCATTGAAAACAATGTAAAATACTTATATGAAAAGTGTGAGCCTGCATATAACCTACTATATGTTTGCATAGTAAATTAATTTTTTTCTTCGTAGTAAGTCACATTACAGTACATTCTGATATGCATCCCAATAAATTATATTTGTAGGAGAATTACACTTGGAGAAAAGCGCACGAAAAATAGGGCATGAAGGTACAACTCAGAACGGAATTGATGTTGAAACTTTGCAAAAGCAACTAAAAGAGGTTTTTCTTTTTTTTTTTTCTTAAAAATGAAAAAACATCTCTGCATATTAAAGTACACATTTATACAATTTGTATTAATCTAGAAAGAAAAGATGTTATTCGATTTAAATCGTGAACTTAGTCTTGAAGTTGAAGAAAAGAAAAAACTCAAGGAAATGGTGAATAATATGCTGAGTGATCAAATGAAATCGAATCAAATGACACAATATCTTCGTTCTTGTATCAGGTAATAGTCAAAAAGTAATTCTCTCGAATAATGAAAAACTAAAAAAGTTTGTTTTTGTTGCAAATAGATCGTGTATTGTGACGAGTGAAATTAGGCATATCATTTTGTTTTATTTTTACAGCCGCTTAGAAAAGCAATTAGAAAAAAAAGCTCACGTAGATGCTACTACTAATTGATAATAGACTCAGTTGTACTGTTGTAACTAGTAAGTCTTATAGCTTTTGTTGTAGGTACGTCATACTTTTTTTCTTGTTTTTGTGATGAGTTGATAATTTTCTGTAATAAAATTATTATTTGCTGGATTTTTGTTAATTAATAACTATGAAATAAAATTTACTTACTCGGAAAATTATAGTGCCATATTGTAAAACATTGACATCTCGTGCTGCAATTTTCGCACTCGTCGGCATTCATACACTTTGCTCTCTTGTAGCGTAAAATACTATTTCGTATTTTCTAAAAACTTATGACTTATGTGAACTTCTTGAAAAAAAAAAATGAAAAGTGAATAAATATTTTGAAGTGTAAGTCTTTTCCGTTTTTACCTACTTTTACAGAATTTTCTCGCATAATTTCGAATTGTACTTTGTACTTTCGAAGCATAAGTAATTTATTTTCTGTGACATTGGATGAAGAATCGAAAAGTTTCCGCCGAATTCCATTTTTCTCAAGTGAACATGAACGCATGAAATTGAAAAAGTAGTTCCGTTTTTAATGGAGAATAGTATTCCGTTATTTTATAACGTAAACGTGATAATCGTTTGGTATATTTCAAAGTTTTTCGCTGCAGTGAATGAGTTTCTTTCTATGAACGCGTAGAACTTACATCTGTATGACAAGTAAAACCGTTGTAAACGTAGCTCATACTGGTATTAATTTTCAACAGTAATTCAGTTTCAACTTATCGTTTGTTTTTGCATCATACCGGCAATTTTGAATAAGTTGTTTTTAACATTCAGCATCATAAGTTCATCTGTTTCACCCTAGTGAACAGCAAATCATTCAAAATGAATTCTACGTCGTTGGTTCACATTTTGGAAAAAACCGTATCTTCTGGTAGGCTTTATTCGTTGTATACCGCGCTTGATAAGACTTCTTTCTTGATTTCTTGTATCTCGATTCATGCACAAACAATTCAAATATTATTTCTTTTTTGTGTTCAAGCATGCCAAATGAATTTTTAACCTAATTCATTCACATTTTTTCAGACAAAACAGAATTAGAACAAGCGCAGCAATTTTTAGAACAGGCTCTACAGTCGAATTCGGTTTGTCGCTTTTTAAAAAAAAATCTCACTCTCCTTTTTTCTATATCGGATCCTAACTAAACATTTTTTTTAGATTGAATTCATTAAAGCGCTTTCAGATGTATTGGCCAATCCAAGTAATAGTCCGGTGGCCCGAATGGCCGCTGGATTACAAATAAAAAACACACTTACCTCGAAGGACCCTACTGTTAAAGAACAGTTCCAACAGAGATGGCTTTCATTTCCCGAAGACATAAGGCGTTACATTAAGCAAAACGTAAGTTTTAATTGCGATTTTCAATTATTTCATTTAATGAATAAAATTTTAAAACTTGTTTTGTAGGTTTTAAAAAGTGTGGGAACTGAGACGAGTCGACCGAGCTCAGCTGCTCAGTGTATTGCATTTATAGCCGTTATTGAATTGCCTTTGAATCAATGGCAAGATGTAATCAGCGTTTTATGCAGTAATATAATTGATGAGTCATCTAACGAAGCTGTTAAAGAAGCTAGTTTAGAAGCCATTGGATACATTTGCCAAGATATAGTTAGTAGAACTTATTTCTCTGTTCACTTCGTGACAAGAATTTGAGATTTATATATTTTTTAAATTCTAGGATCATGATTGTCTAACTCCGCATTCAAACGGCATTTTAACTGCTATTGTACACGGTATGCGAAAAGAAGTATCGAATCGTCACGTCAAACTTGCAGCTACAACTGCACTCCTCAATTCTTTAGAGTTCACTAAAGCTAATTTTGATAAAGAGGTAATTTTGATCTTTGAATCGCGTACTAACTATGATCTTGATTCTATTCCTCGACATGTTTTTTAGAACGAGCGTAATTATCTGATGGGTGTAGTCTGCGAAACAACTCAGTGCACTGATACTCAAATTCGAGTTGCTGCTTTACAATGTTTGGTGAAAATTATGTCGTTGTATTATTCGTATATGGAACCGTATATGGGGCAAGCATTATTTCCAGTAAGTCATTGTGTTGATACTTATTTTGTCAAATTAGAACTATTCGATAATAATGAAATCATTTTTTGTTTAGATTACATTAGAAGCGATGAGATCGGATGTTGATGAGATTGCTTTGCAAGGTATAGAATTTTGGTCTAACGTTAGCGACGAAGAAGTTGATTTGGCTATTGAAGGATCTGAAGCTGCGGAGTTGGGCGAAACGCCTCAGAGAACGTCCCGCTTTTACGCTAAAGGCGCGTTACAATACCTTGTACCTATTCTTATCCAGAAACTTACTCAGCAAGTAAGACATTTTTCTCGAGTATTGTTACAAACCAGCAACGGCTTTTTTAAACAGAATATTGCTTTGTTGACTTTTTTCAATTGTAGGAAGAACTGGACGACGAAGATGAATGGAATCCCAGTAAAGCAGCTGGTGTTTGTTTGATGTTATTGGCTTCGTGCTGCGAAGAAGATATTGTGCAGTACGTTTTCCCGTTCGTTAAAGATAACATTAAAAACGCAGATTGGAGATATCGTGATGCGTCTTTGATGGCTTTCGGTACGTTTATGCCTCTTTGTGTATTCTGGCTAATCTTTACTCACCTTGACTCGCTCTTCTCTCATTACCAAGTATTTTAATTTTTTTAGGTTCTATACTTAGCGGATTGAAACCCGAAACTTTGAAGAGTCTGGTTGAACCCGCAATGCCAACAATTATTGAACTAATGTACGACACAAGCGTGGTTGTTCGTGACACCGCTGCTTGGACTATTGGTCGTATTTGCGAAATAATTCCGGATTCTGCTATCAACGAAGCATACCTTCCTTCTTTACTTACCGCTCTTGTTGCCGGATTAACAGCGGAGCCCCGAGTGGCAACCAACGTCTGCTGGGCTTTCATCGGATTAGCTGAGGCCAGCTATGAAGCAGCTAGTGTTCGCGAACACACTGACCAACCTTCTACGTATTGTTTATCCAAATATTTCGATTCGTTGGTTGAAAAACTACTTGAAACCACGAACAGAGGAGATGGTGCTCAGGTACGAAACCGGTTATCATATTAGCTAAACTTGATGAAACGAACGTTTAACAGTAAGATGTTTACGTAGGCCAATTTGAGATCAGCTGCGTACGAAGCCTTGATGGAAATGATCAAGAACTCTCCTCAGGATTGTTACGCTACTGTACAAAAAATGACCATTGTTATATTAGAAAGACTTAATCAAGTTTTAGCTTTAGAAGGACACTTGCAGAATAACTCCGATCGGGCTCAATTCAACGATTTACAAGGGCTGCTGTGCGCGACGTTGCAAGTGAGTAAATTAATTTCATGTAGTTCACACTCGATTAAAAAACTAAAACAACGGAAATCCAATCGATTATTATTTGATTTTCGCAGAGTGTATTGAGAAAAGTTACGCCGGAGGATGCTCCTCAAATCTCCGATCAAATTATGACAGCGTTATTACAAATGTTTAATTCGAATTCCGGTAAATCCGGAGGTGTTCAAGAAGACGCGTTGTTGGCGGTTTCTACTTTGATTGAGATTCTAGGAGAAGGATTTCTCAAGTATATGGATATGTTTAAACCTTTCTTATTCATCGGATTGAAAAATCACGCCGAACATCAGGTAACGGCTTAACTTCTACTTAAGAGTATTCAAAGCTGTTGTTGGAAGATTTCGATGCACAAACGAATCTTTTTACAGGTTTGTCTGTCCGCGGTCGGTGTTGTCGGAGATCTTTGCAGGGCTTTGAAAATAACCATTGCACCGTATTGCGACGAAATCATGACATTGTTATTGAGTAATTTGAGTGTAAGTATGACTTTCTTGTCTGTGTGAATGATTTATGTAGTACATTATAATTCATATTTAATGTTCGAATGACAGAATGATTCGGTGCACCGGTCGGTTAAACCGCATATTTTGTCGGTTTTCGGAGATATTGCTCTGGCCATTGGACCAGCCTACGAAAAGTATTTAGACGTGGTGCTCAATATGTTGGTTCAAGCTTCGCAAATACAAGTTGATAGAGTAAGTCATACAAACTTTTCGGTAATCTCGTCTGCGATGTATTTGTAGTTGAAAATTATACTATTTTGTTTCCTCCGTAGAACGATTTTGATATGATAGAATATTTGAATGAATTGAGGGAAAGTATCCTAGATGCTTACACCGGTATTATACAAGGCCTTAAAGGCGATAACGTGGCGGCGGTTAACCCTAACGTTTCTATCGTCGAAGCGCATATACCTTTCATGCTTAAATTTATTCGAACAATCGCCGAAGATGACGACCACAATGAGAGCACCATTGGTTCGGCTGCCGGATTAATTGGGTACGTTATTTTCATTTCAGTCGCAAGCCGTGCTGAAAAGTGATTGTTGAATGACTTGGTTTTATTTCTTTACAGAGATCTTTGTACAACGTTCGGACAGAAAATAGTACCTAGTTTGGATATGGATATGGTGAGCGGACTTCTTGTTCAAGCTCGTCGCTCGAAAGTCAGCAAAACAAAGAACATCGGTCAATGGGCGACGAAAGAACTACGTAAATTAACTAAAACTAGTTGGTGAGTACGTTTTTTATTTCTTTTCATTGCGGTTTACGGTGTAAAATTTCTTCTTTAATTTCTTTCTTTCTTTCGCTCAAACCATTGAAAAAGAAATATATTAATTTTCTTATGTAATTTAGGGTGATGAAAGCGCAGTAAAAGTAAGTAATCTGTGTTGTAAATGATGCTTTTTGATGACTTCTTTTTTTCGTGAAATGTTTCGCTAAAATAGGCCGGCAAAAACGGTTTTCAATCGTTGCGAGGATTTTAATCGACGCTTTAGTAGCCAATGCTTATTGTTTTTTTCTTGTTTTTTTTTTTTTTTTTTTCATTACCGTTGTTTCATTTGGTTTCGTCGTTATTTTATTCTCTCCTTATGTATGAAAAGTGCCATTACGTTCTTCGAACTGACAATGAAACAAGTACCTGCGTTGTAGTTTGCTCTATTGTTTTTCCCTTTGACAGTTGAATGAGTTCACGTGTACCTGATTTTTTTCGAATAGAATTTGAAAATGAGAATTATATGATGGTAATAATTTATGATTGTTCGTGGTAATTATGGTGGAAATGAAACGACATGTGTGTGTTCAGATGGTGATAATGGTGAAGTTGATGAAAATCTGTATGATTGAATATTTTTTAGATTGATGTGTGTCTGTTATTTTGAATTATTTTCAAATCAAGTTTTGAAAAAAAAAATTGATGTGAGAAAATTCATCTTGTTTTTGAAAAATGAACTTGAAGCTATTCGCGCTTCATAAATAAGCTCACAGACTTACGATTTTAAAAACGATAACGTATCATGATTGGTATGGTGTAAATATTATGCTGACGAATATTTGTCGACAACGTACGATGTTGTAGAATAACTGTGCGCGTTTATTAGCGTTGTTTTTTTCATTTCCTTTTAATTTTTTATCTTTTTTTAATTCTTAATCTAAATGATCAAATGCTCATATTTACTCACTCTTTTTTTCTTCTTTTTTTAGATTTAGAGATCTTGACCAACAGGGTTCGTTGATGGAACAGAAATATTAACCCCTTTTAACTCCTGTGTTTTTAATTTCGAGAAAAAAAATTAAAAAAAAAAAATATCATACGTTCGGAAACAAAAGTTACGATTACGGTTTGCGCAGGATGAATGATGAATGCTAGTCCCCTCTTCCCATTCGTGTACGCGAGTGTGTTTGCGTTATTTTATAATAATACTATTTTATTGATGTTGCGAAAATGGTTGTTTTTCACATCTTTTTTTTTCAATACCGCCATGTTTTTATTTCCATATTCTCTCTTCTTTTTTAAGTATAGTTATTATTATCTTTTTGTTAATACTGTACTTTTATTTTTTTGAAGTAGAAAAAAAAAATAGATACGTATGTGTGCGGTGTATTTGTTACGTATGTGTATGTCTGCGTGTGTAATTCATGTGAAAAATTGAAGAAAAAATGTGTAAATGAATGTGTGTACGTTTGAATGAGTAATGCGTTATGACTGTGTGGTGAAAATGAATTTGATGATGATAATGTTGTTGTTGCTGCTGATACTGCTGTTGTTGTTGTTGTAGATTATAAATGTACGTTGTATACCTAGACCTACACCCTTTTCAACGCGACAAAAAAAAACCAAGTGTGGGGAAAGTTGTGTACGTGTCCCATCTTTGTTTACTCTGTATTTTATTGAAAATAACGCTGTACTCCATTTTCTGTCGCCGATGAGTTTGAGAATATTATGTACGTAATACGTATGTTGTAGATTACTGTGAATCGGTTTCATTCAGTTTCCTTAAAACTAGAATGGCGAAATGAAATTTTCAACCGGTCGTTCAGGTGTACCGTGGTTGTGTCCGATGCATTCGATGAAAAAGATTAGTTTTGATTTTTTTCCCGTTTGTTATTGCTTCTAAATAAGTAATCGCCGGTGATTATCAAAAGGAAACAGCGTTGCCAGATGAAAATTGAGAAAATCGCCTACAGAAATTCTCAAAATCCTAAAAAAAATCCCCAAAATCACTATTTTTGTTTTTTCGTAAGAAAATTACCGAAATTCTACAAAAAATTTAAAAATTTCTTCCAAGAAATGCGTGAAGGCAAAAAAAATATTGTCGTCTGCCAAATTTTTGAACCAAATTTTCGGTTGTTCCTAAATTTTCAGCAGTTTTATTCAAGTTTTATTGCAATAAATTATGAAATTTGGATGCAAAAAATCACCAAAATCATCACTTTTTTGTGGCAAAATGAACAAAATATGGCATTTTGGGGGAAAACTTGAAAAATCACCGAAATCACCACCAAACATAGAAATCCCCAGTCAATCACCATCGCTTCAATGCTTCGAAAAAAATTTCAAAAATCACCAGAATTGAGGACAATAATCGCCAGTACTGGGCACTGGCAACGCTGAGAAAAAAAAGTGTTGCCAATGAATGTAATCAGTGTTTTAACGGCGTGATGTGATGTGTTTTTGAATTTGGAACAGGAATCCTAATCGATTTTCATCTATGATCGATCAGGTTACTTCGAGTTTTCCGTGCCTAATTTTGTAGGTCTAGGTACCCATACGGTGATTGGTGATTTTTTTTAATTCGATGCTTTTCGAACAAGACGTGATATGATGTTCACGTTGGTAAATATTTTACCTGTCTAAAAAATAAGGTTTACTTAATGGCTATGCTGCACAACTTGAAAGACTTCTAGTTTATAAAATTAATCGATTGAGAATCTTGTTGAATTGTATACCTGCATTGCCCGCAGATCCAGAATTAGCTTTCACACGCACTGTTTCAAAATATCCAATCGAATGATCAAAATGTAGGTCTTCTTTTCGAATTTTTCCGACTAGAGTTTCAGCCACTGGGGACGCGACACGGTACGTCTGAACAAACGGCGAAAACTGTTTCGCGTTGAATTTTTTTCGCACAGGTTAATAAATGTTTCGACTAAACCAAATACCGTTGATAAGCTTCCTCTATCACCTATACCTGCGCTATATTTTTGATTTGATAATAATGATTTTATCGTATTATAACAATCATAATAGAGCAATATGTTATGCGTATTTTTCAGTACAACTGACGCTGCGTAGCGAATTTTTTTATGTGGCGAAAATATAAATAGTGGTTCAGTTAAAAATTTAAAGCCAGCTAATTAAGTATTATTTCTGTAATTTTACGATGATAATGATGATAATAATAATAATAGGTAATAATGTCGTCTTGTTTATGTGTGATGCTTATAGTATACCTGTGCCCCTTCTTAAAATATGTATTATGTTTTCGAGAATGTGATTGGCTGTGTTACGAGTGTTATTTAAATTAATTAAGTCGTATTATGCACTGATTATAATATTAAACTCTCAGGTTTTTCATCGAATTTTATAGCATTTTAAAAAGGTATTTAACTGTACTGTGGTTTTGAATACACCTACAGATATCCCTCGAACGATTTCGAAACAATAATTCGGGCCGGGCAGAGCAAGAGTTGGCCTCTCGTGGAAAAAAGCAAGGATGAAAAGCCGTAAAATAAAACTTCCGCTTTTGGCTGAAAATTTCAAAAATAAAGCTTTCGGATTCAGCTTCAGACTTTTTCAATTCATACAGCTAGCTTTTGGCCAGGGCTGCGAGAACAAGGAAATTTTCGTTCTGTTCTCGTTGTTGTTCTCAGACCTTTTCGTTTTTTGGTTTTTTCGCTCGTTCTTCGTTCACAACCTTTGTTCTCGTTCTCGTTCTCGTTCTTCAAAAACACAATACTTTTTACCATTTTCTATGAAAGTACATG
>FIZT01011315.1:0-11091 GCA_900065295.1 Paracoccus marginatus | reverse complement strand
TTTTTGGAGGATTTTGCCCCCCCCCCCCCCTGAAGTAAGGACTCGAGAGTGATTTTTTCAAGTTCGTGAGGTTCGTTTTGAGGATGTTTCGACAAATTGGTCAATTTTTTCCGAGGGTTTTGCATCGCATGCGACATGGTCGCTGGTGAATTGTGGCGTAGCTATATTATCTCCAAAATGGATCGATCGGCGTACGATAGAATCGGTGAGATAGGTTATAATGCATTCTACCACACGCACGCGACACCCTGCTACTCTTGCCTCGTCCACATCTGTGCAGTTTTTATCTGGCATCTTGCTCGTGCGAGTCGATAAAATTCGGTAGTTGAACTCGATATAGTAATGTAATCAACAAATATTTGTCAGGTGCTGATCTACTTTTTTTTTCAAATTCCGACTGAAGTAAATTTTAAACCCAGCTCTAGATGAAGTCGTACACCAAAAATAAGACAGAGGAGAATACTCTTACTCTACATAATGCGTATGAGACTTTGGCCAGGTTACCACCAGTTGAGAAAAATTGCGGAATGACGAATAGCTGAGAAAAGTACCCATACAGATGGTCTAAAAGCTATAACTCGGCCGGATTTCGAGTCCAGCCACCTCGAGCTTTGCTTACGCACAAGTATAGGTGAACGTGTGTGAAAGGAGGTTTTCGGTTCGTATTGGTGTGAGGTGCCTGCAAGGCGCGTGTACTGGTACTAATTTATATTTCGTGTTTTCAAAAAAGGTGTCGGTCGGTGTCGTGTACTAAACACGCAATCGTATCGGTCTATATGTAGTGGTATATGCGGTCGAAAATTCGCATCTGGCGTCCTTGTTGTGCAAACTATAAGACCACGATCGGTGTACCTACTCATCTACTCTGTTTGAATTCGGGCGAAATGCGAAATGAAAATCACCGCCGATCTTCTCATATAGCCAGCTTTAATGTGGTGTCTTTGGTACGTTATGAACATTTGTGCATACGTGGCAATGGCACTTCGCTGGTATAAATCTTTCATAGGGACTTTTAAGTTTTAATTTATGTATTCATATACGATGTAGCTATATGTAGTGTACGTATATTCATAGTTTATAGATTATACGAGTATGTACAAATTGAAGCCATTTTGAAACGTGATTTGTGTAATTGTGATTGTGAATTAGTAAACATATTGTCTAATGTGCATAGATATTGCGTACGAGTGGTTTGTGCGATAAATTTTCGTGAAAAAGGAAGAAGATTTGTGTGTACCTTACCTACCTACTACCTATATTTATACTTAAAATGTTTGGAAGTATATTTAAAAAGTCAGCCGGTCGATGTCAGAACGTTGATGTGATAATTTAATGAGGGTTTAAAAGAAATGACTAAATTTTCGAGTGCACAACTGACATGTACCTACTCGAGTGAGTTATTTTGATTTGTGTAACTTGAATGTTTTGAAAAATTACGTAAATTGGATTTTTGATTTTGACGAATCGTTTGGTTTTGAATTTTGAGCTAATTGGCCGCAGTTTTCAATTCAGGTTTTAAAAAAAATATTAATTTGAACGATTTTGGAACAATTTTTTTTCAACTTCGATTTGTAGCATTTTTTGATTTTGATTAAACTTTTTTTTTACCATCTATTTCGTTGAATCGGATTTTTCAAATTTTAATAGAATTACTTCTTTTGATTACAATGGAATAAACTTTTTTCGAGAATTCATTATTTTCGATTTCGATGAATCGAATATTTTTCGATTTTGAGAAAAAACGGATTTTTTTCGATTTCGAGAAAATTCGATTTTTTTCGATTTCGAGAAAATTCGATTTTTTTCGATTGTGAGAAAATTCGAATTTTTCCGATTTTGAGAAAAGTCGAATTTTTTCGACGATTTTTCTCAAGTTTTTCAATTTTGAGAAAACCCGAATTTTTACGATTTCAAAAAAAATCGATTTTTTTCGATTTCAAGCAGGATCGAATTTTTTCGATTTCGAGCAGAATTGAATTTTTTCGATTTCGAGAAGAATCGATTTTTTTCGATTTCGAGAAGAATCAAATTTTTTCGATTTCGAGAAGATTCGAATTTTTTCGATTTCGAGCAGAATCGAATTTTTTCGATTTCGAGAAGAATCGATTTTTTTCGATTTCGACGAATCTGTTTATTTTTTGGTTTCAGTTGATCATAATTGGATAAATTGATTTCTTCAATTTTTTTCAATTTTAATTAATCGGAAATCTTTCGACTTTGATAAATCAACATTTCGGTAAATCTATTTTTTCGATTTCAATTAATCGAATTTTTCAGCTTCAATTGGATCGAATATTAGTTGATATCGATAAATTGAGTATTTCGATGGATCGATTTCGAAATTGACGAGACGAATGCCTTTCGGTTTCGATGAATCGAAGTTTTTGTTGCCCACAAATCTAATATTTTTTCATGTCTATACGAATAGGTTTTATCAATTTTTGTTGATAAACAAATTATTTTTTCATTTCAATTAATCATATTATTTTTCAGATTTCAATAAGTAATTGACTTCTTTTGATTTTGATAAATCATATTTATTTTTATTTTGATAAATCGATTTTTTTTTTTGATTTTTTTTTTCAATTTATCAATTTATGATGAATCCTATCCAATAAGTTCGAATCGAATTTTCGTTCACTTCTGTAGATCCGTGCTGTTTGTGGTGGCAATTTTTCATTTCGATAAAAATTAATCAATATTTCCAATCACTTTTTTTAAAGGAGAAAAAATTTATTCCCTCAACGAGCTTCAAAACCTTCCTTCCCCAGAAATTGGCAACTTTCTCGCATGGATTTCTTCTTTAAAAAGTCGCAATTCCATCGACTCCGAGTACCTACGTAAAACTAAAACACCCCGTGTGCAGTTTGCACGTATACGTATACCACACATGTACACCTAATTAATATAGCTTTACGAGCGAATGAGAATGTAATACGAGGGGTAAAGACAGAAGTATACGACCGCGGCGGCAGAAAAAAAAATACGCCATAGTCAGTTCCATTAATTTCCATAAAATTTAGCTCCCGTCACCGCAATAATATATTCGTAGAAATATACAGGTAGGTCTGGTACGTATACCTAACCCAACTCGGTAGGGTATTTTCGTCATCGTCATCGTCGTCGTCGCGTGAGTAGGTATAAAAGTTGCACAGTGAGAAGAATTAATGTCTCGTCTCACCTCCCTTCTTCCTTCCGCCCTGCCATGGCCATCAACATCGCGGACAATATTATGTGTTGCCTACGTAATATACATAATACATACTATCTATTCTACGTATACGTGTGTGCCTTTGCTGACCGATAAAGGAAGACGTGTGTTGTGTATCGCGTCCTAATGAAGCGTGTAATTATGATTGATTGTTTCGCGTAACGTACGAGTAAGTAAGTGTATCGTACGTCTACCTCTCCGTATACGTTAGGTACTGAATAAATGGTCTTGTTTTGTGATGGGCAATGCGCACCTTTCTTTCGTCATCGAGTTGTCTTTTTTTGCGGAATGTTAGGGGTGTGGGATGTCGTTTGGGTGTCCCTTCGGAGATTGGTTTTGAGAGGTAATAAATGGAATTAGCAAATCTAGGTACACGTACTTCACTTATTATACGTAGATACTTTACTTATACAAATTTTTACGGAGTAGGTACTTATCTCCAAAAACGAAAGGCTGCTCTTTTTTTTCATCTTATTCGAATGGTTTTTTTTTTTATTTTACTCCGTTATCTTTTCGAAGGAAATGTACTACGCGTACAAATACTATATACATACGCGTTTTGCATATTTATCGAAATTACCCTCCCGAGAGACAGTTCGCCAAGGAGTAGTTGCTTTTTTCTATAGATAGGTTTATATTCTGACGCAATCGCTATAAAGAAGGAGGAAATACCGTTTTCCTATATGCGCTCTCGCGTCTTGTTACCATGCCTCCTGCGACGCTGGCGTTTTATTTATTATAATTTTTTTTTTTTTTTGTATTTTAATTAACAAGTTGAACGAACTCGAGACGAGCTAATAATGTAATTTGGTATTTATGGGAAATTCGCGAGAGTAAATTAAATTTTTGAACAAGATTGGAAGAGTAGAAGGGAGTAAGCAAGCGGAGGGCATGTTTATTGGAAGTGCCTTGAAATCTAGATACGAAGACGATGCGATGTCGTCGAGTAAACCGTATATGCACTAAAAGATTCTTAGCTTCGGTGGAGGAAGAGAGAAGAGTTTTCTCGTTGTGTTTCGGTTGTTGTTGTTTTCTCGTCGATATTCGTGTAACTACTTGTTCTTTTGAGCAGTGTAGAGATGGAAGATTTTCAAAAGAATGGCGAGATGGAAGATTTTCATGGAATTTTTCGTACAATTCGGTTGTTCCCCTTTTTTTTTTGGTTGAGAGCTTGTCGAATGAAACCCCTCAGTAATTAGCCACGCTCTTCGCGGGTCTTGTCCAATGAATTGGAAAAACCAATCGTAGTTTTGGCCATAAATGGCGTACTTACGATTAGTATTTTCTCGCTATGTTTAGCTTTAATTAAACTCGTACGTAAGTCTCGTCGGTGCCCGATCTCGTCTGCGAGAGCTTGGCAATTCATCTCGCGTTAGATTTCAATTTCATTCAATATTATCCGAGGAAGCTCGCCTGTTTTGTCAACGTTTTCTCTTGGTCGTGACGAAACGAGCGACGCGACGCAGAAAAAGAAACGCTCTCTTCATAAATTCGAGATTAGGTACTCTTGGGTTTTGTTTTGGACGGCGGCCCAGATGAAAGGGGGCGTGGCGGAGAGGAATTTTCTTAGATATTCCAGCGTTGATTAGTTTAATTAATAATTTAACTTTAATTTATCTTTCGACGGAGGGATAAATTAGGGAAAGAGATACCGTAATTCGCTAAAGTTCGCTATACTTTGTATTTTAGAATCTTATGTCGGGGGTAAATTCTTGATCGATTTTTTTTTCGAGCACTTTCTCTGCTCTGGTTCATTTTATTCAATTTTATTCAATTTTTTTTTTTTTTAGAATTTTTCAAAGTTGATTAAAAAAATTTCGGGTATTTTGCGTAGCTGAAACTGTAGTTATCATTTTCTAGTGTTTTTTCCGTGATTTCAGCAGGAAAGCCTTGAAAAAAATTTGTTTTGGTAAAATTGATAGAATTTACCCAATTCTGAAATTTTTCTAAAGAAGATTCTCATACTTTAAAATTAGCTTTGGACTTTTTTTCCCAGTGATACGTACATGCAGAAAAATTGCTTCATTTTAAATCAATTTTTGATAAACAATCAAAGCTTTAGCGATTAAAAAAAAAAAGAAATGGAAAATTTAACAATTTTTATAACTTCTGAACGCGTTCAAAATCTACATATTTAGAATTCCTACTTCCTGATTAGGAATATTCTCAAATTTTTAAATGAAATATTGTTCAGTGTTGCTAAAAATGTTGAAAAATAGAAACAATTTTCCTAAAACCTGCTTAGGAATTACTCTCTCAATCTGGAATCAGTGAAAATCACTACAATTTCGATGAATTTTCACTAATTTTTCAGTGTTACTGGTTTTCTAGTGAATTTTACTGATTTTTCAGTAAATGTTTCAAAAATAACTGAAAAATCAGTGAAAATTCACCGAAATTTCAGTAATTTTTTCACTGATTTTTTTCACTGATTCTCCTGTGCTGAAATTCCAACTTTGTTCCAGTGATTTTCACTGATTCCAGATTGAGAGAGTACCCAAGATATGTTCTGATACGAATTGGCATGTGTGCAAAGGAATTGGTGGATTCCTACTTCTGATTAGGAATATGCTTCAATTTTTTTGATAAAATTCAGTGATTGTTCAGTGCTGTTAGGAAGGTTGAAAATATAAGCGATTTTTCTCCAATCTGCGTAAGAATTTATGCAGGAATGATCTGATGGGAACCAACATGCGTACAGAGAAAGTTCATAGGTATTGAATTTTTATTTCCTGATTAGGAATATGTTTTTTTGATAAAATTCTTATTCGAAGTTGCTAGGAATATTGAAACATTCGAAAAATTTTCCTGAAATCATGCGTACGAATTACCCACAATATATATTCTGATATGAACTGGCATGTGTACAGAGAAATCTATCGATTCCTACTTTCTGATTAGGAATATTTCTCAAATTTTTTGATAAAATTCAATGACTGTTCAGTGTCGTTAGGAATGTGGAATATTCAGGTAATTTTTCTCTAATCTGCGTAGGAATTGACGCAGGAATAATCTGATGTGAACAAACATGCGTTCGCAGGAAGTATAGTGAACTCCTACTTCCTGATAAGGAATCTGTTTTTTGGTTAAATTCTTGTTCAATGTCGTGTCGCTAGAAATCGTGAAAAATACAGGCATTTTTCTATAGAATCAGCGTAAGAATAACCGCTGAAGAATAATCTGATATGAACAAACAAATGTGCAGAGGAATTAGTGAATTCCTCATTCCTGATTAGGAATATTTCTCGATTTTTTAAAAACTTAATTCTGATTTCGGAGAACCAGGTACATATAATTGCAAGATCTACGAATTCCTCCTTCGTGAATAAAATCAAAATCGCCTTTAAAAAAGAGTAAATTCGAGCTGGAATTTTGGCACTCTCGTATATTACGTATTTCGTTTACGCGTATTCGCTGAAGATTCCTTATTTCTTCTTCTCATTTGTGGCCAAATGCGCGTAATTTAGTCTGAAATAAAATATAGGGATTTTTTTCTCCATCGCCTTTTTCAAGTTGGCGCGTTTAGTTGCAAATTGTACTACAACGAGTCAATTTGCATTGTTTAAAGATACCACCCTAACTACAGGGTACAATGCGAAGAGAAAACTCACTGAACAGACAATGAGATTGCACAAGATGGAAGGCGCAAAGGGAAACGGTAGAAAATTGGCGTATCTACTATTATAACGCCTCGACAAAAAAGGAGACGAGTATAGCGAGGCCCCCCAAAAAAAGAGTCGCAAAACGACGGCTAATTTCGCCTCACCACGATAAGAGATTACCGCACGCTTAAGCTGAGGAAAAATTTCCTCAAAGAATATAAAGGAATTGCGTACAAAAGATAGAAAGATTCGTAAAGCCTAACCGAATAAAATACGATATACTTACTCGCGAGAAATAGAATCTTTTAGGCTTTTACACCCCCTACCTCCCCTCTAGAACGTTGCATTGGTTGTTCGTCTCGGTTGTCGGAAAAATTAGTATTTTCGCTGACTTGAGATGATTCGAGACGACGACGACGACAACGTATGGAGAACGAAACGCGCTGGGATTTGGCGTGTACCTACTAATATATGCGGCCTATTTTGCGCTTCAAACAAGCCTATTCTATACGTTTACGTACGAGTATTTTCTTTAATTTGATACTGTCTTCTCAAGTTCTCATTCGTCGAATGCGCGGGTTGCGGTAGTCGTTGGTCGGCTTAGCGGAACTCGACTTTGGTTGGAATTTGCGCGAGTTCTTCGGTAACGTTTAGTACGTTTTTGATGGAAAGGTGCGCGAATGTGGATTCGACTGCGTGTAAGAATGTTGCGAATATCTTCTACTCCCTCACCTGTCCTCTTTATCATCAGTTTTGTGCGAATGTTGGAATTCTCGCGTGCGTTTTCATCGTTGTTTCGAGTGGTTGGTCTTGGTGGGTTCCTGGAACTCGATGCTACGGTGAAAATTTCAGGCACTACCTACTACAGGTGTATCTGTATTGTGATGAAAATTTGAAGCTGTTCTTGACTGTCGTGAAGAGATAATTGTAGTGCTTCGAAAAGTCAAAAGAAATCTGCAGGTTTATTGACAGCTTTTTTTGGAGGGAGTTGGAGTGCAATTTTTTTATTTTTTTATTTCGCAAATGGGTAATTAATCGAATCGATATTGACAACGATGACGCGTCTCAATTTTTTTTTATAAATTATACATTTTGCGTATTTTTGTTTCGCATTTTTGTAAACGTTCAATCTTCATTATTATAGCACAATTGAGAGGAAAACGCGATATGAACGTATATTTCGAGCGAGTGGTTGGACACCATTGCGATATAAATTTGTATCGTACCATATACATTTCTGGTCCCTATAAACGTATAAACGACCCCGCAAGCTATATTTATGCGAAGCAGGAATGGCGAACGGCGAGAGAAAGAAAATGATATTTAGACATGACAACTACAGTACATAATACCATACAGCCAGGGCGGTCGACGAAGTGGCAATATAAACAAAAATAAAGATCAACCCCAGCTGTGTTTTTAAGTGGATATAACAAGAAAATAGCATTAAAAAAACATCGGTATTTTTATACGGCCGTTGATGGATCGAGTGAGAGATGCGGGGAAGGAGTTAGAGAAGTGGTTTTTCGCTTTTTCCTTACTCTTGCTCGTTGTATCTACGACTTGGCCTGGGCTATCGAAAGTTCGACTTTTGCGGTCGCGCTCTCGACTTATTCGTGTATAAAGCGTAATCGAAATGAAGGCGTTTATTTGACGGAAGTAAT
This sequence comes from Paracoccus marginatus, assembly GCA_900065295.1. Taxonomy (NCBI): domain Eukaryota; kingdom Metazoa; phylum Arthropoda; class Insecta; order Hemiptera; family Pseudococcidae; genus Paracoccus; species Paracoccus marginatus. Next base: position 2,614 of record FIZT01011315.1, on the reverse strand, counting down.
TCGTCGTGTTTTTTTTTTCGGTATAGTTTGCTCGATCGAGGTAATGAAAAAATTAAGAAAAAGAACACATTTTGGTTTCTTCCTCCAAAATACTTGCGTCAGGGGTTCGAAAAATTTTCTCAGTTTGGTTGACCTTTTGGGGTAGAGGTGGTCGAGATCGGTTTCCGAGGCTAGAACATCGTTCTGAACTGGCATGAACAATCGTGATGTGATCAGGCGAATCGAAATATTGGAAGTCGATCATGTAGGTACTTTGCGAAATGAAAAGCTCGATTCGATAAAACGAATGTGATGCCCCGTCGCGCCAGAAAAAGATTACAGTCCTGCTATGTATATGCACGAAATGAGTCTAGTTCGGTGTACCTATCTGAGCATAACCAACATATGCGACCCGTTTCGCACATGTTGCCATTTTTTCCCCTTTTTTTAATTCAATTTAACGTCTCATTGCCCGCGACACGGTATGCTTTGCGGTTTGCAAAGACGCTTTTGGCGTGTTTACTGTATACCTATAAACCGCCGTATATATGTGTGCAACTTTATATTATATCTAATCTGTCTACAAGTTTTCGCCCGCGGAGACGAGATAGAGCGGTATAAAAGTACGTAGCTAGTTTTTGCGATGGTTGTGCCGAAGGAAACGTCGTCGGGGTGGTTTTTAGAAATTAAAAAATATACGTTTCGTTTTATATATTTTTTTTCATCGTCCATGTAACAGTAAAAGAAAGTTCTGCTTATTTCTTTCAGTCTCCAAATGACTCGTCGCACTTTGTAGCGGTGCGAGAGTGAGATTTTATTGCGTCGAGATGAAATTTTACCCAGTTGGCAATTATTTAATGGGTCGAGGTACCTACAGCGAGTAGGTACATATATACGTTTGGCCTGGCAATAATTGCGATTGGCCAAGAGGAAAGTCAAAAGAGATGGTTTTATTAAAAATTTCTCTAGTGCGATGGCAAAAGGAGAAGGGAGTGTGAGGTGATACTCATGAAGTTTTTTTTTTTTTTTTTTTGATCGTCGACGTATACTTTTATTGCGTTTAAATTTTCAATAAAAAAAAGAGTCGAGTTGGTTTTTTGAGGCGTTGCTCCGGTTGATTAATATTTTCGCAGTCGAGTTCAGGGGTACCTGCCTACCATTTTGAGAGACGATTTTGGAATAAATAAAATTACTTTTTTGGACCAGAATTCTACAGAAATGGAGGGGAAAAAAGAACGAATAAAAAAGCGGGTCTTTTAAAAGGGTTGTTCGATGAAAGATGACGATTTGGCGCTTAAAAGTTTGGAACAATTTTGGCAGAAAAATTTAAAATTCCAAAAAAAGAAAATTGATAATTTTTTCGAAAAATGATTTATATACTCCATTGTACTCCATTTAATCAACCAGGCCCTGCTTCACGATTCTTTACTCTTCTAATTTTTTCTGTGAGTTTCAAAGAAAAAAAAATTTTACATGTAATTTTAGTCATCATTTTGCCAAAAATTATGAAAAATTATTGGAAAGTAAAATTTTGCCAATCCCCCAAAAAAACAAAAAAACAAATTGAAAATTCTGGCGAAGCATATTCTTGTAACGCAAAAATGAGCCAATAAAACTTGGAAAAAAATAAAACTAGCAAAAAGTATATTTTTCAAAAGCCAAAATTACCATTTTTTTCACAACAATTTTCAACAGTTTTCGCCCTCGCTTCGTTCGGGCCATCATATCTTCCATGCCTTTGAATTTAAATTTAATTTTGTGCCAAAAAATTACAAAAATTAACGCTCTTCAAAATGGCCCTCCAGGTCTGCTCAAGTTAACTCACACAGTGAAGATTGCTTTCGATGGCCTGTTATTTTTACAACTTGATGTTTATCTCAATCACATGGGTGGTAATAGGGGCATGGGGAATCTTAAACCCTCCGAAGAATGAAATCAAAAAATACATCTTGCATCTTTTTCAAGTCAAAATTGCAATTTTTTTCAAAATTTTGTCAGAACTTTCGCCCTTGCTTTGCTCGAGTCATATTATGCTTCGTATTTTTGAAAATTTTATTCAAGTTTGGGGGGGGGGGGGATGAAATGTAGGTACTTTGAAAATAGCCTGCTGATTCTCTCTTCCAAAATTATGAAAAATACGAAAAAAATAATAGCACGTTTTCAGGTCAAAATTGCAATTTTGCGAATTTTTTTGCAAATTGGTTGCTTCCGGGGTTACCCACAATGTGAAAATTACTTCAGAAATGGCCTACTTGGGGGCTCACCACCACTTTGATCCATTTTCACGTTCATCTACTTTCTCAATCTGGAATTAGTGAGAAATCATTGAAAAAAGTAAAAATTGCACCACAGGCAAATCAGTGAAAAAATTAGTGAAATTTCGGCGAATTTTCGCTGATTTTCCAGTTATTTCTGTGAAAATTTACTAAAAAATCAGTGAAATTCACTGAAAAAGTTGAAATTTACCGAAATCTCAGTGATTTTTTTACTGACTGCCCTGTGCTGCAATTCTGACCTTTTTTCAGTGATTTTCACTGGTTCCAGATTGAGAGAGTAGACACTAGGGTGCCCTGATTTTGACTTTTTTTGGAAAGTTGGGGAGGGGGAATGAAAAAAAGTTGCCAAATGGTGTCAA
>FIZT01011312.1:0-12600 GCA_900065295.1 Paracoccus marginatus | reverse complement strand
AAGCCCCAAATTTGGGGGGAGGTGCTAAAATTGAGATATCAAAATTTCGGGAAATTAGTTTTTTTCCAATTTTATCTTTACCCCAAATCCAAAATTTGAACATTTTTGGTCCCATAGAAGGGGAGTTATGCCCCAAAAACCAAAATTTTGGAAATTTTTGAACCCCCTCCCCCAAATTTTCAAAATAATTGAGTTTTGACCACAACATCCCATGCCATATAGTACCCTCACTATTTAGTCCAACTTTGAACCATTTTGCCCCCGTAGGGGGGTGGCACTTGAAAAAAAAAACGAATTTTCTTACGCTATCTTTGGTTCCTACAGGGCCGACTCTAGTTCCTATCATCCGATCATAATATGCGTAATAAAATTCTCTTATCACTATAAGCACTCGCATTGTGTATAGAGTGAGTGATGATGATTTAAGCGCGCGTAATAGTACGCACTACTGAAGTAGTACAATAGTACATAGGTACGCTGGTACATATCGAGACGCGTAATAAAAACCGCATCTCATTGAAATGTACAACGACGTGACCAAATAAGTTGGCTAAATTGGAAGAATGTACGTTTTAATTGTAGGTATATGTCATATGTATTAGGTACATGGAATGTTTCTGATGTACCTAAACCTATGTCTTTGTCTATGTACCTACCTACTACGTATCTAGATACGTACGTCATAAATGCATTTCGCGACGCAACGCCACCAGCCGACTCAAAAATAAGAATTTTTTGAACTAAAATGGTCAATTTTCGTAGGTAATTCTATTTACGATTCAAAGACAGAATGTATGTGCGAGTGTGTGAGAGGATAAAGAGCAAGTGCAAAACGTAAACATATTGTATTCGTATAGCAAAGCACAAAAGCAACGTACATGATAAACTGTTGTGTAAGGTAATAAATTATTATAACCTACACCTACCCTCCTCGCTGTATGTGCGAGACCAAAAAATTGGCTTGTTTGCGACATTTTACGATAATTCGAAAATCGTTTAAAATTAGACGAAGCGATCGTTCGATGGTATTGTGGTCTCGCGAACGCATTCCTCTCGCCATTCGTCTTCATATTTATACGTGTATGTATTATTTGATGACATCATTAAAAAAATTGTAAGTATCGGGGTTAAGATTTTAACGCGTGAACGTGACGCTCCATTTTCTTTTTACTTTTCCTTCTCTTTAATTCTAAGATTCGTATGTTTTTTTTTTTATTTTTTTTGTCAATTCAATTGGAACGTCTTCTCTGTGTGTGCGTGTGAGTTTTGAGTTGTCGTTGATTAAATGAATCGCCTTATTGAGAGCTTCCTCGTGTCGTGAAATTACAATGCGCTGATATTTTTCACGTACAAATCCGGCAGAAGCTCGTTCTTTTTTTCATTGTGCCTCGGCGATATGTTGCGCTTTTTTCGTAAGTGCTGTTGTAGTAAATGAAGGTGTCATCTCGTTACAGATATCGACAGACCAGGTTCAGTTCGCGCAGAGTTCGACGGAGAGTCGTGTTCAAGCATGGAGACTGCAACGTCGTTCAAGGGAATGTGGCCAAAAGGAGGAGACGATATTTGCAGGTAATCGAGTGTTGTTTACGATTTCGCTTTCAACCGAGGCGTTTCGCCTATTTTCGTGCTCGAGAAGAGCGGGGGAAATGGGGGGGGGGGTTTTTTGAAAAATGTAAATTCTGTCATACTGAGCGTGTAAGTGGATCGAGGGGATTAAAAAATCTTTTTTTTCAAATTTTTCAAAAAATTAAAATTTTTAAAATTTGTTGCAAAAATTGAAATTTTTTTCAATTCCAAAAAAATTAAAACAAAAATAGGTGGCTGCTTACCAAACATTCAAAATACCTCAAAAATTGTTTTTTTTTTTTTTAATGAAAACCTACAATTTTTTTATTTTTCTATTTCCAACTCTTTTTTTGACTCGTTTTTTATTTTTTTGCGTTGAAAAGTCAACCTTTTTTTTCTGGTAATTTCAGTTACTTTTGATTTTTGTTGTTTTTTTCTTGAATAGGTATTTTTTTCATGTTTCTTAATTTTTTTTGGCGTTTCATTATTTTTTATAAAACTGATTTTTTTAATTTTCCGCATTTTTCCAAGAAGTTATTTTTAATTTTTTTTTTGAAATTTATGTTTTCGATTTTCAGCAATTTTTGATGCAATTTTTGTTCATTTTTTCTGTTTACGCTTTACATGTTTCAATTTGTTCTATTTTTATTCAACTTCAACTGTTTAAATTTTTGAATTTTTTTTTTCCATAATTTTTAATGTACTCGTATCTTACTTCTGCTTCAATTCAAAATTGATCACCCTGTGACTTATGCTCTCCTTAGGATATCTTCACAACATTGGTGGACGCTCAGTGGCGATGGACTCTGCTGGTTTTCGCGTTGAATTTCATTCTGAGTTGGTTGGCGTTTGCTGTTATCTGGTGGCTGATAGTCGTATCTCACGGTGACTTCGAGTCGCACACCAGCGATACCGAAACATCCAACGTGACGTGGATTCCGTGCGTCGAAGGCGTCAAATCCTTCACATCGTTGTTCCTGTTCAGCGTAGAAACGCAACATACCATAGGTGCTCGAGTGTAGAAATTTGCTCGTTGAAAGAAAAAAGGAATCGCTGATGTAATTGTGACCATAATTGTTTTTCATATTCGCAGGATATGGTGCCAAACACATCACCGAAGAATGTCCCGAAGCTATATTTATAATGTGCCTGCAGAGCATCGTCGGTGTTATGATCCAGGCCTTCATGGTAGGCATCGTGTTCGCCAAATTGTCCAGACCTAAGAAAAGAACTCAGACTTTGTTGTTCAGTCGTAACGCGGTCATTTGCCAGCGAAACGGTCAACTATGTCTGATGTTCAGAGTGGGCGACATGCGGAAGTCTCACATTATCGAAGCTCACGTCAGAGCGCAACTTATCAAGAAAAAAGTAAGTTTACGTACATGTAGATGCGTAGGGACTAGGGAACGTGATATGTTGTATTGGTTGCCTAACCGCCATATTTGGCAGATCGTTTTTTTTTTTTACAAGGGGCTAGATTTAATACGTAGCAAGTAGAGTAGACCGTTGTAAAATATTTTGAGGAAATTTATCTATAAAAAATGTGATCGATTCGCAGGTCACGAAAGAAGGAGAGATTCTGCCATTTTTCCAGCACGAAATGAAGGTAGGAGGAGACGGCGCCGAAGACCGTATATTTTTCATCTGGCCTACGACGATCGTTCATAAAATCACGCCCTCATCGCCCCTATATAAATTATCGGCCGCCGATATGCTCCAAGATAGATTCGAAATAGTCGTCATTCTCGAAGGTATACGTAATACATTTATCGTACTATACGCCGGAGATCCTTCGGTATATTATGGATGTTCTTGCAAAACTAACGGCCGCGTGACCCCTAGGTGTAATCGAATCGACAGGAATGACTACTCAGGCTCGTTCGTCGTACCTGCCGAATGAAATCTTGTGGGGCCATCGATTCGCCAATCTAGTCTCATTCAAGAAGGAAACCGGTGAACATGAAGTCGACTACAGTCAATTCAACAATACGTACGAAGTAGATACGCCATTATGCAGCGCCTACAGCTTAGACTTGCTGCTCTCCGGCCAGCAGTCGCTTGGTACGTCTCCGTATATCTATATTACGCTACTTATTTACCTACATAAGTAAATACGTTAGTATTTAATCAACGTAGTACCTAGTGTATAGTTGAGGCACGCTACTAGGGTTATACTATGAAATCTTATCTCGTTATCGCAGTTCTATACTTAGGTGCTGTGTAACGTGCCGTTTGACGTACATACATACGTAGGTAATCTATTTACGCATAATTTAACTTCAGTGCATACACGAACATCTGTCTTTTGGTATTTTGTGTATTCGATTACCAATTGCAGAATTTACCACGCATTCGCACTGAAATTGACACTCGTATATTAACAGATGGAAATTTGGACGTTCCTTCGACCGAAAGTGCCAGCTCTAACGAATGTCCGCCGCTCACGCCCAGCAACTCGACCGAACAGATTAAAATGCCCAACGATAGTATCATCATCACGTTGCAACCGACTTCCGAAGCTTTAGTCAAGCATCCAGATTGTATTCCCGGGCCCGAATCCAATATCTGAGCGCAGATTTGTAAGTATTTTCACTACGATGTTGCGATATTATCATTTATTTATTTTCATTTAAGCAAAGTTTGAACTAAATGGTAAAAAAAAATTTGAGGGAAAATTTTATGAAATTTGTAGGGAATTGAATAGAAATAATATTATTTAAATTACAAATTTTATTTATTCTTCATTCAAAAAAAAAAGACATGAGGAGTTGGGAGACACCCAACAGAAGCGAAGCTTCATTCGCATGATCGTTCTGTGGGTAAAATTGAAGCGAAATGATGAAAAAAACAAAAAATTTATCAAATTCCAAAAGAAATAAAGAAGTTATCAACAAGGTAATTTATGATTTTACAATCTTAGACGATTCAGCAATTTTCAAAAAATTGAAAAATTTTTGGATAATTGATTGCTAAATTGCTCAAAATTGCAAAATTTTTAAAAATTTCAAAGTCGTAAAAATTCTTACACATTGAAAACTTGTTAAATTTTTCAAAACCATCAAAAAATTTCTGAAATTTCCAAATTTTTAAAAATTGGTGTATTGTCCAAAATGGTAAAATTTTAAAGCTATCAAATTTTTCAGAATTGACAATCTGTCTAAAACTGTCAAAATTCTCAAAATTGTTGAATGTGTCAAAACTATCATTTTTTTTTTTCAAAATTTTGAAATTCTTCAACAAGTATTGACAATTTTTCAAAAAATGACAATTTTCTTAAAATTATAATATTGTCTGAAATTGTGAAATTTTTTAAAATCGTTCAACTTTTCAGGGTTGTAAAATTTTTCAAAACTGTCTAAATTTTCAAAATTTTTCCAATTGTTCAAAATTGTAAAACTTCATTTTTTTTTTAAATTTTGAAATTCTTCAAAATTACCTAAAATTGCCATATTGTCCTAAATTGTAAAAATTTTCAAAATTCTCAAACTTTTCAATACTGTTGAATTTTTCAAAACCGTTAAATTTTCAAAAATTACTCAATTGTTCAAAATTTTAAGATTTTTTAAAACTGTCGAAAGTTTCAATTGATGAAAAATTCATTTTATTAATTTATTGAATCAATTTTTTAGTAAAAAAAGCTAGAATAAATTTAGTCAGAATAGGGGCTTGTCTCGTGTCACTTTTTCTGTATCAACTCGTCATCCCAGAACTTACGTAAAAAAGTTTTGTTTCAAAAATATTCTTGAAGGGTAGAAAATTTTCACCCTCGTATTTGATACAAATATAGTATAATATTGTTTGGAAACATATATAAGAGAAACTTGAAAATTTTAATTCAGAACAAATATATAAGAAACAGTTTTTCGCAGAAAATTTGAAAAAATGAAAAGTTAATTTTGCAAAAAATTTTCGAAAAATTCAAATTTTCTTTCGAGTAGAAAGGAAGATCATCAGGAAATCACGATGAAGATCATCTAACTCTCCCACTCCCTCCCCTCCTTCTCATTCGTCATGTTGATGAAAACTTGAATAACCGATTGTGGTGGTACTTTTGGAATCAACAATTTCTTGCTCATCTATTTTCACGTTTTCAGAGGTTCCAAAAGCATTTTCAGTTTTTTTGAATTTTTCTCCGGGGGGGGGGGGGTTGCAAAATCATGGGGAAAAATTCAATTTTTTTTTTCAATATCATTTCGAGAAAGTTGAAAAAAGTGAAAAGTGAAAAATATGGTTTTTTTGAGAACCCCTGAAAATTGCAAGAAAATGTATAAAATAGTCTGGTCGGTGGTCGGCTGAAATGAAGTTTGTTGCGCCCATTTTTTCAAAAATTTCGATCTTATTGTGGTTCCCAGAAGGGTAAAAAAAAAGTTCACCGTTTTTTTTTTCAGTTTTCAGGGGTCTTGAAAATTGATTCAAAAAGGCCAAAACTTGACAATTTCGAGGTATTTTAGGATTAAGCTGAAAAAAATTTTCTCATGAATCACATTCCTTGAAAAAAATTTTATATATTGCTCAATTGACCGTTCGTTGTCAAATAGTGTGACTCGAGTGTTTTTAAAAGGGGTTATTTTTCAAAAAAATTTTCTCATCGTGGTTGAAAGTTTTGGTGGTACTGGTGGAAGCGGTGGAAAATTTGTTTCCACAAGTGTAAAGAGTTTCCGTTGAAAAATTAGCACATTTTTTAGTGATCGTTATAAATTAGCTGAAACCTACACGCGTCCATCAAATCGTACGCTAAAATGCTCAACATAGGCAGCGAGGCGAACTGTCATTAACGTAAAACCTTCATTCACGTATGTAATAATATTCTATCCGCAGCGTATACGCTAATAAATGATTTATAAACGTATAATTTTCGCATATCAACGGGCAGTAAAGTAAAAAGGAAATACATATGGCGAAACCAATTAAAAATTTTGTAGCTTCATTAAAAATTATGTACGCAGGTCATCATCATCGTGATCGTCGTCAACCAAGTCGCTGGTCGGCAGCGTACAGTGGTACACGCAGTACCTACCTATTAAGTATTCGAAGAGCTCGATACGTACGATGGCGAGTTACGCGATTATCTATATCTACAAAAATATCGAATATACGTGGGAAAATTCCAAACCGTCCGAATCACCGGCGACAGACGATGCGGTCGGATTAGCGTCGATCTGCTAATTGATTGTAATAATTACTAATCGAACTCGTAATACGTGTTTTCGACGACTGAACTATATATTACATATTTTTTAATGTTGGTCGGTTTTAAAACAACTCCGACTCCACTCCACTCCAACTGCAGGCCGAAAGCCGCGCCGTCGTAGCTGTAGGTAGGTACTGGTTCAGTGGTGGATAAAGTTGGTCGACCTTCGCAGGTGCTTTGCACTCGACTCGACGACTCGATTACCATAATCTGGATTACGTTTACGACCACTGATCGGGTCGTTCGTACTCTTGTGCGGTGCGGTTCTCGTGTTATGTTTTTTTTTTCTGTTTCGGTTTCCACCTACTTAATATGTATTCGTATTCGCCGGTCATAACTCACATCCTGGCTGCTTGTACGTACTACGTAGACCTGCTAGTGCTAGTTGATGCGCATCGCAGTTAATCTTCGACGTGTGCTACGGTCTGGTTCTGCATGCTTGTAATACGCGAGTGAAATATGCGCTTACCTGTGGCTGTGTCGTCGTCGTCGTCGTCGTCGTGTATTCCTATTTCCATAATATTCAGCCGTTTCGTTCGTTATCAGTGCACCGATGTGTTGTGATAAGGCGTTTCGATGCGACTGCAAGTGCAGGCTGTACCTAGACCTACCAGTGTACTCTACTGTACTGTATTGCTTTACGTCGTCGTTTGGAGATTCGCATGAACCAATGGAAGATGCACTCAAATATACATAAATCGATCTTTCGTTGGGGTGAGTCGAGTATTTCTAGTCGATTTGAATTCGCACAGGTGGTTTTGAGAGCTTTTGAAGGCGGTAGTTAGCCGCGTCCCGTCGTTTTCATTTACATTTATTCGTTTATTTATTTATTTCTTCATACCTACATAACTGATAGTCGTAGTCGTTTACCTTATATCTTTTGGCATTTAAATTCCCGCGATTTCAAAGGCGAACTCGTCCCATTCAAACGTGCAGACTACACAGCTACGCTGCGATGCACGATGGTGTGAAATTTTCCACCAACGAATAATAAATACGACAGACGTATGTGTAGGGTATACTAGGTATCCACTGCGAAATAAGTGTGTTGATTTATGATTCCATATCACGAAACGAAACCTGGCCCATGGCGCGAACAAACAATGTCGCCCCAGGAAATTGATCGTTTCGATGTTCTCGAAGTGGTGCACCTAGGTGCATCACCTGTAGGTACCTTGTTACCTTCATCTTCGCTGCGGTGTTTTTGTGAGTCTGCGTCTGTTGCTCTTTTTGACATCGTTTTCTTCCTCCCTTTGTAACATTTTATGACGAAGTACGTCTACGTAAATGTAATCGAACGACATCGTTTAATTTGCAATCAGCAGCCATTAGGGTGCAATATTATGTATTCGCTTTCGTTGGTAATTCGGCATTTTAATGAATTAATCTGGCAGTCTGTTCAACTCGTACTTTTGGTTCGTACCTGTGATCGCGTTGATGGTGATTAAAGCGTCGCCTCGTCGGTCGGATTTACCTATTTTGCGGTTTTACCAGCTACACACAAGGTGACTCGTCAGCCCGAGTTCCTCGTAATAAATGTGATCTGTGCTGGTGAAGTGATGAATTCGACGAATGACTGGGTGGAACGAAGTGATGCAATACGAAACGTATTTTTTTGCCTTAATTTTTGAAAGAAGTGTCTGCTCTTGGGATGGTCTCGATTTTACTAATTGTAGGGGCAACTTCTGGTGCTCAAATTAGGTGATTTTCCAGATGTCTGAATGCGTCAGTTGGTACTTTCGCCACCAGATCAACATTCTGACCTCATTTGACTTCTTCACAGATGAAAGGACAGGTGCAGGGTTGTCATTTTATGCGTAGAATATCGTACTCCACATTTCGTGTAAAAATGTTCAAAATACCTAATAATAGAAATGTAATTTTTTTCTGCCCTTGTGGTCTCAAAACAATGTGTTTCTTGAACATGTTTTATTTTTTAAAATTTTAAGAATTATAAAATTGTTTGATTGCTTAAAATTTGTCAATTTTTCATAATTTTTTGATTTTAAAAATTTTGAAAATTTGATCATTCTCTATTGAAATTTGAAATTGAATAAAAATTCAATTGCTGAAAATTATTAATGTTGGAAAACTACATTTTACTACATCTTATTCTACATATTTTTATTCAACAGGTTACATTCTACGTCTACGTATGACAACTCCATAGAGGTGTTCAATTTTGATCAATTTTCATTTGATTTTTGAAACGTTGATCTGGTTTCAATCCTCTATTGGCCTAGGAGGATATCCTTGGATATTTAAAAGTAGTTTGAATCTCTCAGTTGTGTGTTTAAAGGAGGTTTTGATCTTTTAACCTCGTAGACGTTGGTCCGTTGGCAATCTTCTAATTGACTCGAGAAGATGTTCGTAGGTGTTTAGAATCAGTAAGGATTTCTCACGTGTGTTTTTCTGGAGAAGTTTTGATCTTCTGACCTCGTTGACCTCTTTTATGGTGGTTGGGGGTGTTCAGTTATGGTTAGTTCCTTTAGTTTTTCGAAACGTTGACCTGTTTCCAACGTTTCGATGTAGTTGGATAAACGTCTGAGGGCATATGGAATGGCTTAGGGCGGTGGATGCGATGTTTTGAACTTTTCAACCTATTGACACTATTCTCCTTTTTTAAGAGACGAAAAGCATTAAAATTTTTTAATGATGCGAAGTTTTTTTTTCACTTTGACACACGAGCAAAGCACCAACTCAAAAATCAGCTGCTCGTCGCCTGTTGCGTTTTTGTTTTTTGTTTTTTTTTTGACATCGAGGCAATATGTTTTGCAATTTGTGACGTAGGTAGGTAGGTAGGTAGATATTTCAAATTGAGAGCATCATCCTACTCGCAACTCGCTGTAAAATATTTGTCGAATCATTTTGTATAGGTGAGTTGGTCGGCGCTGAGCTGTGCTATGTTTGCCTCGTACCTCTGCCTGCCCATTCTGAATGAGTATTCGAGAAATAACGTATTATCTCGAGTAGAATATGATATATTATACGGTATTTATTCGTTTAGTAATTAGATAATACTTGGTGAAGATTATAACCTTCATTGAATCCGTTCAAGGTCTCGTATCTATGTACTTCACCATTTAAATAGCCAGTTGAATAATAATTTTGCTTAAACGATGCGCTTGGAAAATTTAAATACTTACGTATGTGCTAATTGTTTGCTTTATTTTTCAGAATCGACCGTTTCGCCGGACCACAAGACATCTATAGACTGCCAATCTGTCATATAAACACCGTACAAGTCTACTTATACGTTTATTATTTTAATTAGTTTTTTATTTCGTTCGTTTTGTTTTTTATTGTGTATGTGTTTTTTTTGATCTGTCTCTAAGACGCTTGTTTATTTTTACATCGTAGTGATATTTTTGTAGTAGCTACGTTTGTTCCTTTTTTTTGTGCATAGTGCTCGAAATATTTTGTACTTTTTTTTTTTTTTGCGAAATATGTAGACGACTAGACGATTTCGTAAACACCTACCTACATGATTACAGTTTTATCAGGTTACGAGTTGAACGTATCATTTAGTTAGAAGTTTTTAATGTGACAATTCGAGGTTATCGGTGATAAGTTTATCTTAAAGTATAATAAAAATTGTACGCTCGACAATTCTAGGTACATTTTGCACTGAAAAAAAAAAAAAAAAAAAAAAAAAAGAAAAAAAAAAAAAAAAAAAAAAAAAAAGGATAAATATCCCCGAGCATATTCGGTGTTGATATTTACTTTCCGTTGAGTAATGGCTACGGTACCTACGTAAAAACGATTTTTAACGAATCGTCGAGCATGATTTCGCGAATATTTGTATAAAATGAGTAAATATAATTTATCGGCGAGCGCGCCAGATATACTCGGTGAAAACGAGTCGCAGAAGATAATCGGTAACAGGAAGAACAGCGTCAAAATAACGATAACTCCGAGTAAAAAATCGGACGTCGCGTCCATAGCCGAAGCCGAAGATTTCGCCTTGACCGACGATTACGATGAGGAGGAGCGCAACAACGAGCGTCGAAGTTTTATCAATTTGCAATCGATCAAAACACTAGTCAGTTATTCGAACGATGCGTCTTACTTATCGCAAAACGAAAAAAATTCTAGGTAAGGCGAAGGCGATAATAATTTCTTAATTTTTCGCAAAAATTTACCAATTTTTACATTTCAATTATTTCGAGTGTTTTTTTATTCGATCGCAGATACCATACGCTAAGATCTGAATTGAATTCATTCCGAAAAGCTCGACGAAGAGCAATTTTACCGAACGGAGACTGCAACGTCATCCAGAAGCATATTTCGGAGCGCCGAAGACGCTTCTTGCTCGATTTATTCACGACGTTGGTGGACGCTCAGTGGCGATGGACGATTCTAGCCTTCGTGATGAGTTTCTTCTTGAGCTGGCTGGGGTTCGCCGTGCTCTGGTGGTTGATCGCGTACAGCCACGGAGATATGTTACCGGAGAACCAGCAGAACGCCACTTGGATTCCTTGCGTAGCCAATGTGGACAGTTTCTCTGCGCTGTTTCTGTATAGCGTCGAAACGCAACATACGACTGGGTACGGATCGAGAACACCTACGGCCGAATGTCCCGAAGCTATTTTGTTATTGTGCATTCAAAGCATCGTCGGCGTACTAATCCAGGTACGTAAGAGATCGCATATCAAGTAATCATCCGATATAATACCTGCACGTGTTTATTCATTTTAACATTTCAGGCTTTCATGGTCGGCATTGTATTCGCTAAGATGGCTCGACCGAAGCAACGCAAGCAAACCATACTGTTCAGTAAAAACTGCGTGATATGCCAGAGAGACGGTCAACTTTGTTTGCTATTCAGAGTAGGCGATATGAGAGAAAAATCTCATTTAATTAACGCGAGCGTACGTTCCTACATAATCCATACCAAACATACGCAAGAAGGTGAAATTTTATCACCGTATCTTCACGAGCTTTCTGTAAGTTACCTACAAACATTTACTTGTGGTGATTTTCTATTGACTGTACGGTAACGAGTTGACGTTTTGCCATTTCTATAGGTCCATATCGACGATTACAAAAATGGTGTAATGCTGATTTGGCCGATGACTATTGTCCACGTAATCGACGCCGATAGCCCGTTGTACGAAATGAGCGCAGCCGAATTGCTATACGAAAGATTTGAACTACTGGTTGTACTCGAAGGTACCACAGAATCTACAGGACAGACGACTCAAGTCCGAACATCTTATTTGTCCAGTGAAATCTTATGGGGACACAGATTTCAGCCTTTGATTAAATACAATAAAGAGAGATTATCCTACGAAGTCGATTACAATCTGTTTCATGATACGTATCAAGTAGACACACCTTTGTGTAGCGCCGAGGAGCTGCAACGTTATCTGTTGAATCAAATAAATGTTATTTAAATCAATTCTTCTCTTGTAAATGTGATTAAGCACCTATATATTCTCTTTTCAGCTAAACGCAGAATTATTCAAATTTGAAATGCGGGAAGAATTGCACGCCCAAAAGTTGTCAATATAAGATTCAACGTTTTTTCCAGGCAGAATTAAAGGTGGTTAAGTAATTACTGCACCGTGGTATTCTTATAGCGAGAAAATACTTATTACGACACCTGTCCGGAACAATTTCCTAATCTAAATTAATTGAAAATGAAAATCATTGCATTTTGTTGAATTGGCTGCCTACCCAAATCGTTTGCAGGCGAACTCTCAAATTATCAAAACACGGCATTTCTTTCAAAAATTATCGTATTTCAAATTCAGTCATGTCGTTTATGACTAATTCGAGGTCGCTGATTTCATCGTACCCAAAATTGGCATTTTTGAGAAAAAATAGCTCGTTTGAGTAGG
>FIZT01011302.1:0-11424 GCA_900065295.1 Paracoccus marginatus | reverse complement strand
GGTCGAAAAAAATAACGTTTCGCCTTATAACTAAGGGTAGGAGAGGGGTGGGGGGCTAACATTTTTACCACGTGGTTTTCAGACCATAAGAACCAAATTCCATCGGTTAGTTTCGAATTTCAGCTCAAGGGCATTTTCACCTATCTTAGGCGCCGGTACCCTTTTTCATAAATCATAATTGCCCGTGTGGTCAGCTGGTCACTGGTAAAGAATGGGTCGATAACTGGCTGGTTGATTGAGTACTGGCTTTATCGCAACACAAATGCACGATAAAATTGATCTCGTCATTTATTGCATTTTCATTTTTCAACCTTCTGTTATGAATTATGATGAACTTGATTTCGTTCAAATATTCATCTAACTGCATAAAATGCTCATTTCGTCGGCGATATAAGTTTTTACTGCTTCCCACAGTTTACCAAAAAATCGAAGATTTCAAACACTTGAGAAGGGGAAGATCTGGAAAGCGATTTCTGAAAGAAGGAGAGTAAAAAGAAAAATTTCTCGCTCTTTTCTCAGAAAAAATTGGATACAAATTTGATATGGTCGTTTCTCAAAAACTTGACAGGTGGGCAGGAGAGGTCACGATCGAAATTCTTTCGGAAAATTAATTTTTAAGTGTTTGTGAGAATACGCCATAAAATTTTCAGAATTCCAAAAGTGGTGGAACATTACCCCGACAGCTCGGACACTGCTCCACGATGACGCGTGGAAAAACGAGATACGTCACGGAGAAGCTTTCGGGTCCATTTTCAATCTTTTTGGAAAACTTTTCAATTTCGGAAAATTTTCAAAAAAAAATCCAATTTCATAATTTTTAAATTTTTCTAGGTATTTTCAATTTTTTAATTTCTCAATTTTTGAGGATTTTCAATTTTTGAAATTTTTCAATTTGTATTAAAATTTCAATTTTTGAAAATATTGTAAAATGCTTTCTAATTTTTTGAAATTTGTGACTTTCCAAAATTCTTCAATTTTTCAGAATTGCTTCGTTCATAAAATTTTTCTAGTTTTTTATGAAAAATTTTCAATCATTGAAAATTTAGGCGCAGTCTGGGAAACTGTCGCTCGAAGTTCTGCTTCCAACAAGCGGGCCAACCAAATAAGTGATTTAAATAAACATCAAAATCTTATTCTTCCATTTGCTCGTACTTCATTTTTTTCTGTCCATATTCGAAAAGTTTTGAACTCTAGCGCAACTTCGATGCAATCAGTGAGAAAACTGCATTTCTCCCGTATCAAAACTCGTCAAGCTGGGTCAATAACTGGTTGATTAATTATTTTATCGGGTTACAATGTACATGATGAAGTTATCTGACCTTGCTATTTTTTGTACTTCCATCACTTTGTTATCGCAGACCTTGGTTGCATTCAATAATATTTATCTTAATAAATAAAACACCCATTCAAACTTGATAATGCGTACAATTTTAGGCCAAAAAAAACTTCGATTTTATTTCAAATGGCCTCTGAAGGAACTTGCCAGAATTTCAATGACTCATCGATGCCTCTAGCTGAGGAAAAACAGGAGAAAATCAATTTTTCAAAAAATTTAGAGATCACGCATCCCTGACAGAAAGTCGAAAACATCCCAAGAAGTGCAAAACAATCAGGAAAATGCAAAAAAAAAAATTATCCGAATATTTCAAGACTCTACTCCAAGACATGAAGTAAAAAGTCACAAATCCACTCTCGCATCACATTTCACCTACCTGAACAAATCAAACCGTATAAAAAAAAATTGGCAAAGTTCCAACCCAAACCATTCCCTCCCTTACCACACCAGAGTTTTTCCAAGAAAATTCTCTTCCGTCACAGACCAACTCTCGTATAAAATTTCGATTAAAATAATAAAATCAACAAAATAAAAACGTAAGTAATTGGCATTCGAACTTGTACCTACGGACTTTGGACAGCTGTTACGTGATCAAATTGGCATATCGATTAGGTATACCTGACGTATGCTCTATGTTCTCACCTTCAGCCTGGTCGACCAATATTTTTATACTTTATTAAAATGCACAAATCGACGCATAATACACGTCTTTGGAAAATCCCTTTTAATCTCGTACATCCGCGCGTTGTTGAAAATTTCTCTATAAATGAAGCATCCGTTAGGGCATTCGACAAATCATACAGAAACACGCAACGGTTCAAGTTATCGTTCGCTTATGTGCATTCTCTTCTCGTGATTTTCGAATTCACTACTCCCGTTTTATCAGTTTGTCGAACTCGTTCGAAATGAATTTCGGTAAAATATTATTCTTTGTTTTCGCCGCCTTTTTGGTGTTGATGCAGACAACCAACGCCAAGTGCCTCAACAATGGAAAAAAATGCAAAGCTAATGGCAGCCTCGGTAACTGTTGCTCTGGATATTGCCACCAACTCATCGGACACAAGGACGGAAAATGCCAAAACCGCTGATGACATTTTTTTATGGATATGTACTTACGCGCCAAAGTAGTGTAATTAAGTATGAGTAATGTTGATTTAATTTTTTTTACTGTCTTTTGATAATATACGTATTTTTCGTATTTCAAATTTTTGCTCTATTTTTCTCATTTCCGAATTCAATTTTCAAGTTTTATTTTTTATGCTGGAAAATGAAATTTTTAGAAAAATTTTCTTCCAAGTCACATTTCACTTTCGACGATTTTTTTTTTCAAATTCTAAATTGGTCACGTGATCTAGTGCTGTACAACGTTTCATAATTTACTCCAAAACTTGTATACGCTTTCTTATGAAAACATCACTCAAAGCACGCAATAAAGATTGTTGGAAATTCCTATCGATTTCTGGAAATTCATCCGAAAGCCCCCATTAGATCTGGTCTGCAAACAAGTAAGTATACCTCCTGAATCAGGACACTTGAAATTTTTGCACCCAAAAATGAGGGTTTTCCTTCCTAAAATTATTTTTCCTAAAAAATGACAATATTCCACCTTTCCCCACGAAACTATGCCTTTTTTCACCACAAAAAATGATAATTTTTTCCTTCCCGAAAATCGTAAGTATTTCCTATAACAACTAAGTATTTTCCATTAAAAATTTTCTATCCCCCCTCCAGAAAATGCGATGATTTTTTTCTCCCAAAAAACTGCAATTTTTTCCACAAAGAAACCACAATTCTTCATTTTAAAAAAACACAATCCTGCTCCCCGAAAAATCCTTCTATTCCTTCAACTCTTCTCCACAAAAAAATGGAACAATTTGTCCCTCAAAAATTCGACCTATCCTCCCCAAAAAATTATTTCTTTTTTCCTCATAGAAAATTAAAAACGTTTCCTCTAAAAATATCAATTTCCCTGCCCCTCTCAAAAAATAATGATTTTTTCCAAAGAAATTAGTGGCGTGAGCAAATACGAAAATTTTGTAAAAATTCGTGATCGTGAAACCACACATGTACTTACATCGTGAAGGAAGCATGAAACTTCGATGGAATTAAGTAAAAATTGGTAACACAATAATTATGGTTCCAGCTAATCAAACACAGAAACTAAATTCAGGCTACGAATATATATTTAAATGAAAAAGAAAATTATTACGGTATCGAAAAAACTGAGTATACCTATAGCTACGTAAACATTTGTAATATTTTGTACTTATTAAAACTTCATCAGTGCGATTAGAATGAAAAAGATGTCATCAACCTGATACGTGTGATGTGATGGCAAAAAAACATGTGCAATGCAATACAACAAAAATAAGGCAACTTGACAAGTACTAAATTCTGGAGGGAAAACATGATCTTCGAATCACTGCATTCATCATTGACATTTTCCAGTTTTCTCTTCGGCGCCTTGAAGGCACATCCCAGAGCAGCAGATTCCCATAGATGCGTCGTACTTGCAGGTGTCTCCTGGTCTAATGCAATCGGCTAAAGTCGTCGATGGCATAAAAGCCATAATTGCGGCGACAACGAATACGAAGATTTTGTAAAAATGCATGATCACAAAACGACGCTGTGCGGAGTTGACGGACAAAAAACAATGAAAAGTAATTCCGAATAAATACGCAGAACTGCTCAGACAAGAGTCGAATTGTAATTTCCTGGCACATGGAGGAATGGAAATATTTAAAATAGAGAAATTTTGAAAATTTTACGAACAAAACAAGGACTTTTTGGTAATTTCGGCGTAATTTATGCCTCGGGTTTAAATCAGTAGTGTATTAGAGCGTATATTAGCTATTCCACTTTTTTCGTTTCTCCGCATATTTAGCTAATTTTATGAGAGTAGGTTGAGAGGCCAATTTGACTTTTTTACTCTTTCCCAGAACTTAGAACATCAATTTCTCGTAAAGTGCATATATTTTTAAAAATGCACATATTTTCATTCGAAACTTTAAATTTCTCATCAAACATTTTACGACCACTTTCCCTTCTGAAAGAAAAAAAAATGAATCATTTGATAACGCACCTACTTATTAACGTACGCAATTGGTTTTTGCTGACGTACAAATGAAAAAAAAAACAAAACCACTTTGCGTAAATAAAGTAAAAACGGAGACAAAGCATATTTCCAAATGGATAGAAATATACCTATTTTTTTCGAAATTATGCCAAATTTCTAGAAAAAAAAAATTTAAAAAATGAAATAAAGTCGCCATTATCGCGTATCTGCTGAATAAACAACACATACTAGACACTCACACTGGCAAAACTTGTGTAAAATATGACAGGCTTTATAGTGATTGAGCTTTTAAGCACTCTATAACAAATTATTTAATTCGCAGAATTTCTACAAATAATTACGACACGAACTATCGTTATAAATAGGGAATCACGAGCGGTAGATATGATCAGTCATTACGTCTTTCTGCTTGAACCATTTTGGTGAAATTTGTTTTTCGCGATTATAAATCAGTACCAAGTACTTGCTCACTTTCGAAATCATGAAACCAATCGTTGCTGTTTTATTCGGTGATTTTTTTTTTTTACTTTAATTTCTACATAATCCTTTGGCCAGCAAATTAATTATTTTTTTAAATATGATTTTCAGCTCTCGTAGCTCTCGTTCTCGCCATGAATTACGTAGACGCCACAATTTGTGCTAAAGATCTTCGTTCGGGTAATCCTCAAAATTTCAATAGCATCGATGATATGTATGCAGAGAATGGCAGGGGTGGAGCATGTGAGTAAAAAATACGTTCATTAACTTTAATTTTTATTTTTTTAAGTTTCAAATACCTATTCAGCTTTTTATTGGTTATGTTTTTATTTATTTATTTATTTTTGACCTAGTAGAGTACCTAAAGATAACATAACTCTGATTGGTAGTTTTTTAAATTTTTCTCGATTTTTTCCTAAAATTGTAGTCGTAAGCCTTTGATTGAGTACTTTTTACTTCTTAAAAATTCTACACCAGGACTCAATTACAAAAACTATTGCTATTTAAAAAAAAAAATCGAACTCGAAAATATTTATTTTCAATCGATCCACTTTATAAAATCGAACTTAACAATTTAGTAAAATTTTAAGTGATTTCATACTTATTTTGTATTCCTCTCCTCCCAGTCGCACCAGAAAATATTCAATTTCGTTATCTTCGGTGTCGCTATCGTCACTAAATTCACTTATTACCTACTTGAAGGAGAAAAACCTCGGGGTATTTAGATTTAATTATGTTGACTTTTTTTCGGTTTTCAGACGTTTATCAGCACGAAGGACCTTGCTAAGTACTCCTGAATACCTATACTTCAGCAGATACAGTTATTCGACTACCTACGCACCAACAAGAAAATTATTTTTAGTTTAAAACATCAGCCAGATATAAAATTTGCTCAAATTTTTATAAATGTCTACCTAATTTCTAAATATATCAGCATAATTATTCGCAATGTTGTATTCATCTTTTATTTAACATTAATCTAAACAAAGCACGTGCCAAATTGAGTGCTGATTTTTTCGATGTCAATTTTGGTATAGAAGTGAGTGCAATTACAAAATCTACATCAACCGTGAATTTTTTTCAAACTAATTATCAACTAAGTAGGTAATCTTATCTTTGAAATGGTCAATGGAGAATGTCACCTAAATTTTTTTTTGCAGTCTTCAATAGTATCTGATAGTTAGTTTTGAAAAGTAGATCTGCCTCACTTGAAGATATAAAAAATAAAACAAAATAAAAATCAACCAATCAGATACACATCTACTCCAGGTCCCTAAATGGATGGAATCATACTTCCTTTGAAATAATTCTGGCTTTCTTCAAAATTTTACAAAAATTTCAAACATATAAATACTGTAATCTTTTGTTGTCCGGAAAGAAACCGGCGGATAAAATGAAAAATGATTTATGCAGCAGAAATGCTCCCCAATGCACAATTACCAAAACCACAAAAAATTGAACTTGACTGAAAATTTCTTCAGGAAACGGTCATTTGGCAATTTTGAAAATTTATGTATTTTTCATTCCCAAAACGATGAAAAGAGCATTTGAGGTGAAATTCAATTTATAGAAGAAATTTTCATAAGTAACAGAGAGTATTTTATAGAAAAGTGGAGATGGGCTCAGAAGGAAATTTTCGGGACCATCAAGGTCAAAATGCTATCTGAAAGAAATTGAAAAAAATCAAAAAAAAAAAAATCAGATTGATTAAAATTACCTACAGATTTGGAACAACAATAACAACGGGAGAATTGAAAAATTTCATCAGTTCTCCGATCTGGAAACTGAGAAAAAAAATTATTCAACTTTTTTAAAAATCCTCAAGCGTTGAATAAAACTGAAAAATGCTTATTGCTTACTTTTTATCAACTTTCTTCGTATTGAAAAGTTACTGAAAAATTACCGAGTATAACCTATGACGCATCTGTCAACTAAACAACACACTCTACTTACAGGTGTGTCAAATATGACAAACTTGGTACTAATTGAGCTTATTTCGAATATAAAGCTTTTAAGCATTGCATAATAACAATTACTCAATTCGCAGAATTTGTACCAGTACTCACGTAGCAAGCATCATATAAATATACGGAATCACGAGCGGTAGATATTATTTTCTGCTCGAACCATTTTAGTGAAATTTGTTTTTTGCTGTCACCAAGTATCTACTTGCTCACTATTGAAATCATGAAACCGACCATTGCTGTTTTATTCGGTGATTTATTATTTTTTTTTTTTTTACTTATTCAATTTTTACAAAATCCTTTGACCAGCAAATTAGTTTAATAGTTATTAACTACTTTTTTTTAAATACAATTTTCAGCTCTCGTAGCTCTCGTTCTTGCCATGAATTATGCAGACGCCACAATTTGTGCTATAGATTTTCGTTCGGGCAATCCCCAAAATTTCGATAGTATCGATGCGATGAATGCGGAAAACGCCAAAGGTGGACTATGTGAGTAAAAATACGTGTATTTCTTTTTCCTTTTTTTTTAAATCGTAGCCCAGAAGATACCTTACTTTAATTTTTATTTTAAAAATTTCCATAATTCAACTTTCTAATTTTTCTTTTTGAAATAGTATCTACCTGAAGATGACTTAACTTCGATAGGCTGTTTTTTTTTAAAAACTTTTTTTCGATTCTTTTCAAAAATTGCACTCGTAAGCCTTTGATGGTCTACTTTTTTCTCTTAAAAATTGTACAGAAGCAATTAATTACAAAAAATACCTACTGCTATTGAAAAAAAAATCCAACTCGAAAGTATGTATTGACTGTTTGGAGGAACAAGAACTAAACTGTTTTTTAGTATTTATGTTTCAATCGCTAGAGTACCATAATAGAAAAGGGCCATACTGCATCCAGTTTGCCCCCAAAAACTTCACAGTTTGGCCCTTGTTCCTCTAAACAGTCGATATTTTTAATTGGTCTACTTTTTTAAAATCGAACTAAAAAATTTATTAACTTCAGGGTGTATCGATTTATATTGACCTTTTTTTGCTTTTCAGACGCTTATAATCACGATGGACCTTGTTAGGTATTATTCGACGATATTCACCAACAAGAAAATTTTTAGCTTAAAAAATAAAATTAGGTACTTAAATTTTCAAATGTTAACCGTACCTACTTCACTTCTAAATATATCAGTAGATATAATTATTCGCAGGGTTGTATTCATCTTTTCCTTTAAATTGCGTAGGTAGCTACGTACCTATTAATCAACATAAAGCACCCGTCAAATAATAAATTTCTAAATTTACGACCATTATTCCTGATTTTTCGACATTAAGTACCTAAATGGTAAAAAAAATTTCGAAATATTTCGGTTTTTGAAAATTCCGATTCTTCAGAAAAATTATTATTTTTTCGTTGGTAAAATTATAGAGGCTTCACCTTTCTATAGAGGAGCGGGGGTCTGGGTAAAGGTTATTAGAAAATTTTTTTGGGGTGCTCACAGTTTTTTTTTTTTTTCATTAATACATCTAAAAACACTTCGATATAGTCCGCTATTTCCACATATGTATTGGTGTCACCAATTTCATAATAGCTCATCCAGCTTGGAAATAATCGAACCGTGACCTTGGCAAGCAGCTTAAATTGATCACCAATCCATATTCCATCTTCCTCATACCATCACAACCACACACCAACCCATAAAAATCGACCACCGTATCGTCTCCGCATTGACGCAGCGAACGAAAAAAAAACAACTCTCTCCGCCACATCGTCGGATAAAATTACAATTAAACGTTATTTAAAAAATCACTACCAATATTAAACCACTTTTCTGCTAATGTACTCGCAACGAATAAATAAACGAGCCAAAAAAAAAACTGCAGCGCTTGAAATCCCGAAGGTAAACTCTGCGGGGGTTATTTTTGACGTCTTACCCTCCAGGGACGTAGGACGCTTATTATCGAGCACTCTTAATAAACGAACCATTACCAGCTGTGATATTATGTTTTTTCGGCTAGTTGCGCCGGGCTAATTCACAAACGAGTTGTTTGGCTGCTGCTGCGTCCCTCCAAAGTCTAACAGTAAATCTCTTCTTTATCGTACATATAGGCCTCGCTACTGTGTTTAATGTTTATACCGTATATGTACGTAGTATTCGCGTAATTTGACCGTCTTTTTCTCTCCGCGCCCGCCTTTCACCAAACGTGGTGGGTTAGTCGTGTAAGTTTCAGTTGCGGGGCCGCGCCGATGCGATGCAATCAATCTAAAAAAAACTTGATTCACATTCAACCCGACAAAAGAAGAAAACTTGGAAAAAATTTACGGCAAAACGTACGTACATATAGATATGTGCGTTCAAATTGACAAAACTTATCGTCTCGAAGTAGAGTGACAAAAAGAATATAAGGGAACAAACTTATCGGGGCAATTCCCACAGCTTCTTTCTTACGTAGCACTTTTCTCAAATATGCCACCGATTGTATAATTTATTGTCGCTTATTTCTCTCCGCCATTTCGTCGCGTTTCGAATAAATAAAAAAAAGGGGGCGAAATCATCTCGTGTATAGATAAATTCGACAACACAATGCGTCTTCTTTGAAGACACTGCACCAAGTTTGTCGTACGTCTCGACTCTCGCGACGTCGTTTATATAAATTCGAAAATTCAACGTAAACGCCTTACCATAGCGCTCTTTTTGTTCGAAATACAAGTTTGACAAAATTTCAATAAAAACTGACAATTCGTCGCGAGCTTGGCGCGAAAATAGATTTCCGCGTACAAATGTTACTCTTATTCTTATTATATTCTTTGCGAGCTTCGTCTTTTATGTACATTACGTGTACGTGTATCTATAGGTGTATGGTGCCGCTTGACAAAAGTGCTATGCGAGGAATTGTCAAGTCACGCGGTTGTACTATACAATTACTTGTCAACTTTATATGATGCAAACTTTATGTATAGTACTGGGAAGGGGGACGAGAGTCGTAAAATGTTACTCGACGTTTAACGACTTTAATATATGTAGGTACGTACCAAAGTATACACGCTGTACGTATACGTACATCTACATATAAATATGCGCGATATTTTATTGCGAAGGAGAGAGGGTGTTTTAAAAAAGTTTTACAAAGACTGTCGACCTCTAAATTAATTTGGTCTAGCTGCTGATACAGAATTCATCGTGATTTTTTCATTCATTGTAGTACGATAATTACGTACGAAAGCGAACTGTATAGCAGATTAACGTCTCAAAGAGAGCAAAAATTCTAGAAATTGACTCACCGAAAATCGATGTTTGCAGACGTACTATTTCCAGCAGCATCAATTTCATTTCTTTATTTTGGGAAGGTCTTCGGATTCTGAAAAAGATTAAAAAAAAAAATTATTGCAGAAAAAAATTAAAAAAATTATGAAATGAAATGTACAGAGAACAATATCGAGCCATCCATTAAAATCAAAATGAAAAAAAATTTCAACTCGATACATTGGAAAAATTTTCAAAAAGTCAATTCTCAAAGTCTTCAATGGTATTCGATGCCAAATACATTTTTTTTAGCTGCCTGCGACTTTAAATAGCAGAGTCATGGCTTCCCAAAGTATGGTCTTCTTTTTAAAAAAAATTGACTCAGAACCCTACAGTCGCATAGGGCTAAAAAAAATTTTGAAGCCTTCTCAACTCATTAGCACCTAGGTATAACCACATCCTTGAGTTAGAAAAAAATCGAAGCATTTTTATATTTTCTAGCCAAATTTTTGAGAAAAATACTGGCTATTGCGATAGTCTCGACTTTTAAAATTTAGGGCTGAACTCGTTTCAAGAACCCTGTAGAAATCCATCCACCATGAGTTAAAAACATGGAAAATTCATCATTTCGATATAGTTACGGGTCAAAAAAAGTGAAACTACGTATTTGAGGTCCTTTTGGGGTCTAAATTGAGGTGCTCGAGTATTAAGCTCCTAACTTGAAAATTACGTTAGGCCCTTTTTGATGGGGCTCCCAATAAAAGGTCAAAAAAGTTTGAAACTGGAGTCAATAGCCGCCGATACCTTCATTGTCATCAACATATCCAAAAACGACCTTCCTAAACCATTCCTACGCTCTTCCAGGCCCCATAATGTGGATTTTCCCACCATCTTGCTGTTGTTGACCTGTATACAGCCCCCCCCCCCAAAAAAAAAACCATTTAGGGGGTCAATTTTTGGACATAGACTGGTGCTCAAGATGTGCCTTTTGGGGTTTTTGACCTTTTGACGCCATTTGAACCCTTCACCTACGGGCGAGGAAATGTTCAATTTTTGTCGATTTTCACAGTTTTTTGAGTCGTTCACTAGCCTACAGCCCCCTCCTCCCCATTGACTTGTGAAGGTGTCCTTGAATCTGTAGACTAGGTGGGAGTCCTAGATGTTCTTTTTGGGGTTTTCGACCTTTCTATCCCATATTTGACTGCTTTCCAGACTTTTTTTTTCGGAATTTTCTGTATAGTACAGGCAATTTACAAAAAAAGTGGAAAAAATTTATAACAGCGGTTTTTTGCGGGAATGTGTTCAGAAGGGTCCCAATAGTTACCCCATAAAACCCA
>FIZT01011287.1:0-11313 GCA_900065295.1 Paracoccus marginatus | reverse complement strand
ACGGGTAAATATTATCCGAATGAGCTGAAATTTTTGCAGTATCATTTTGTAGTGATAAGGAACCCATTTTCACTTTAGCCGTCCCAAAAAGTTTGAAAAAACATTTCGCTGTATAGTTAAGGGCCACCCTAACGTATACGTATACTTTTACTTACTCAATATCTACATGATAAGTATTAGGTAGATAGTAACAGTAGGTACTACATAGATGAAAAAACTATGCAGGTGCTCGCTTAGATATTATTCATTAAAAACTCGCGATGCTAAAATTTTGTTTTTAATTTAAAAATCAATTTTTTAGCGGCTTTCTTCTTTTTTTCTTCTTTTTTTTTCTAACCATGACGACACAGTCTTTTTTACGTAGGTAGTAGGTAGTAGGTAAGGTACCTACAAAAAAGGAAGGGGGAAAAAAACATTTTGTTTGTTTCGCATACCTAATTGATTTTTATTCTGTTTGAAACTTATTCGAAAGTTGTCCCTTACTTTAAAATGGAGAAGGATAATTTCAATTTCAAACCAAATATATGGTTATAGTGGTTACCTACTGGTATTTCGAAAGAATCTCTCAAGTACGGTAATCAATTTTTCGTTAGGTAGGTAAGTACTGGCTCTTCTTCGGCGAATTGCTCGAGTGCCTAAACCCACCGTGCGTTTTTCATACGTAGTTACGCTATTGTTTTCGTTTCTTTTAAATGCAAACAAATAAGTGTATGTACAAAATGGGCTTCGGGTTGTTCGTTACGTACCGTCGACACCATTCTCGATGACAATGGCATTAGTTTCGTCTGCACAGCCTGTAAGCGGCTGGCTTTCGTTCGGTTTCAATTTTTTTCCCACAGAAGATTCATTCTGACAAGACACCAAACAAACAAACAAACAAACAAAAAGAAGATACGTTAACGCAAATAAACAGAACGGGCAGAAAACTGCTACTATTAGAACGCGAACGCGAACGCGATGAACTTACGTAAAGTTTCTGATGCACGCGATTCTTGTGAGCATTCAGACTGCACATTTTTTTAAACATACACGAACATTCCGAACACTTGTACACTTTTTCTTCAACTCTGGGAATGGAATGCACTCGATTGATGTGTTGACGAAGATTTCCTGAGGCGAAAAAATGAAAAATCACTTAGCACTCAGCAGCTAGCGCATTGGCCAATTCACCAAAATATATGTACAACAAATATCTACGTATACACGAATGGACGTACACGTACTTACCTTCCCAGCTCTCACATCCAAAAGGATAAAATGCATTTAGCGCCATAATGTGAATAAAATTATTTACATTTAGTAGATATTTTTGCGCGCGGCGCCCACCTTACACGTAGCAGAATTGTATAAAACACGCGTGTCTTGCGTATTGTACAAGTAGAAGTACATTACATATTTTATAATATGTACATACATGTGCAATTGCGCACTGTGCACAGTACCTATCTGTCTACGTACTCGATAAATTCGTAACACGCGAAAACGCGACGAGTTCGCCAAAATGCAGTCACTCTCAGACTGTAGCAGGTGGAAAATGTAAGGAATGAATTTTAGAATTTGGGAGTAGTAAGAACGGAGCGGAGCCAACGGACGGAGCGGCGCAGCGCAGCGCAGCGCAGCGCAGCGCAGCACAGCACAGCACAGCTGCGGCTATTACATTACCTACATAATACGCTACGTACATAGATGGGTATGTAGATATTAGATGCGCGTTTCGCTTTCGCGCAACTTACCTCTTTGGCTGAAACTGGTACCGCAAAAGGGACATTGAAACGGCCGATCTCCGGTGTGTTTGAGCATGTGTATTTTTAAAGAATTTGCTTGATTGAAGGCTTTACTGCATACGTTACACTACGGTATATGAGACCAAGTGAGAGACGCAAGATGATTCGGCAACAGATATAGACATAGACAATTAGACATATGTATGTACAAATACATACATACGTAGGCGTGCTACTGCTATGCTACTCTACTAACATAGAAGGAGGCCGCGGCCGATGCTCGCAACGAGCGTAATACTCTTCTCGTACTCGTATTTGTATCTATACCAAATACCAGTAGACCAGTACGTACTACGCGTACGTAGTAAGTACAAATAGTCCGCGTTGAAACTAAGCGTACCCCTACCTTCACCTAGGTGCATACTGCATACTACGTAGTACGTACATAGGTCATTGTCATTCGTCGCCGCGCCGTTCCTTTCGAGCGACCATGTTTTAGCGAGCAGAGAACGTACCGTATGTACTCGTCGCGTCGCTTGCACGATAACGTATGCATTATTGCAATGCACGAATACAAAACGTAATACCTATAATTACTATACATATTAGTACATATTTTTATACAACAAACCAACCACGAAAGGACGTTCTCCGGTGTGTATACGCATGTGGCGTACTAATTGACTAGGTTTCAAAAACCACTTTGGACACATTTTACAACGATTTATCCTCGAACTGGGTACATTGGGCGTAGATTTTTTCTTATGACACTTGGTGGCTAAGGCTTTCTTCAACTGCGTGCGTTACATCAACATACAAAAATAGATAAAGTAACTTTAATACAACCGCTCGTTGCAGTGTCATACCATACCATACCATACCATACCATACCATACCATACCATACCAATACCAATACCTAAACCTATGTTTGCACGCAATTTTATTTACTTAATCGCAGTACTAGATGGCTAGCTAAGCTAGGTAGGTAGGTAGGTAGGTAGGTAGGTAGGTACTAGTTAAGTACAGGCGAACGTATGTCAATGAAAAATATTTTTGTAATATCGTCACCTTCTCGTGTTCTTTTCTGTGGGTATTGAACGCTTCGACTCGTTCGAAATTACGATCGCACAACTTACAGAAAAATGTTTTACTTTGACTAGAGCTCGATATGGACTCGAAACTGGAAATACGGCATTGCGGTTGATACTTATAGTGCAGCTCCAAGTACGGCTGAAATAAGTACACCGCCGTCGCAACTCGTTAATCGATTAGTCGAGCCATTGTTTTCGCATTTTCAAATACGTACGAGTAAATACATATACCTACGTGCGTAGGTGGTACGTACGTGGTATATACGTACGTACGAGAAAAAAATGAGTTGGACGAAAACGAATACGTTATACGTAACACGTTACCTGATTACGAAATTCTTCTCCGCATTCCGGGCAAGTTAGGGACTCGTCTTCTTCGTGAAGTTTTACGTGAGCTTTTAGACTGGCCTTTCGATTGAATTTTTTTTGACAGCTCAACAAAGGACATTTAGTATCGCTGGAATGGGTCACTTGGTGCAATATTAAATTATTCTGCAATTTTTCAAACAGTTGCTATGATATTCTAAACCATGCCACATATAAAGACAAATGCATTACGAATACGCACAATTTTATTAAACGATATTCCGCATAATTTGCACTCGTGCATTTTGTGGTCATTATGATTAGTTAGATGTTTTTTGTAGTCCTTCAGCGAGCCGAATTTTTCAAAACATAATTTGCACGAATGTTTCGGCTGAAAAAAAAAAACAAAAACAAAAAAATTAAAAAACAACAACAACAACAACAATCATAATGACATGACGTAATAACGCGCAAGATCAAAACGAAAAGTATAGGACGAAATACATACGTTTTTTTTCAAGTTGATTTCGCCTATTCTATCGCAATGCGGTAACGCTGTATTTTTCACTATTTCATCGTTCTGAAAAACAGAATGGCTTCTTTTCTGTTTCTCGTTTGTTTCCACAGTTTCTGCACATACAGCAGAAAGTAAGATTACGCAAAACGCGAATTTCACGTCGAAAATGATATTATTCAAGCAAGTAGGGAGGTAGATAGATAGGTAGGTAGGTAGGTAGGTAGGTAGGCAGGCAGGCAGGCAGGCAGGCAGGCAGGCAGGCAAGTAGATGATAGTCGGCAAGAAAGGAGATTGAAATCATAGTCACCTGTGAAATCGATTGTGACCGGAGTTTTACTATCGTTGGCTTTTGGCTCCGACTGAGCAGCGTTGAGCACGTACTCCAAAATGAACGGGTCCGAATTGGACGGAATTAAATTTTCGTCGTCGTTGGGAATGACGATAGAACCGCCCGTGAACAACATGACCTGACGCGTACGCATGAAATACAAAAGTATTGATAACAAACGTCGCGTCAACTAATGAAC
This sequence comes from Paracoccus marginatus, assembly GCA_900065295.1. Lineage (NCBI taxonomy): Eukaryota > Metazoa > Arthropoda > Insecta > Hemiptera > Pseudococcidae > Paracoccus > Paracoccus marginatus. The sequence goes on along the minus strand of FIZT01011287.1, from coordinate 7,146 downwards.
TCGACGTTTGCTAAAAAAACAGGATAATCACACGATACCTGTCCGCCGTCGTTGAACAATGGCAAGTCTGATAGTGATGGAATCGATGCGACGCCGTACGGAGAAAGCGCACAACTCGAATTTGATACAGCATCCGAGTTGGCAATATTAGACGAAACCATTTGTATCGGCATGTTGACGTAAACCAATTCGTTGTTCGTTTCGTCAAAACACAGCGTACCTTCGACTAGAAACAATCAAAGTGAAAAGTGAAAATCAACGTCAAAAATGCCCGTCCAACGCCAAGAAATAGAAATAACGGCTCACAAGATGATAATCCGTCGCCCACATCGGAGGTTAAAATAAGATTGCCGGAGCCGTAATCTGAAAATAGAACGCCTCCTAAATTACTATCGGATACGGAAGCCGCATTATCCGAATGCATACGCTGATCGTTGTCCAGATCCATATCTGTAATAATCGAAACACTGCCCAAGATGAGTGAAAATAACAATGTCTGTCATCCTCGTCGACACAGCGACTAGGTATGTAATTGTAGCATTAAATTCAGTCGATACCTAAAAATAATGAAAACGACAATTTTACCTCGCCCTCGCCGATAAAACGAAAGTGCGAGACAACTTGGTTCGCTTGCTAGGTTGATAGTATAGCGTAGAAGCGATAACTAAACACGTAAACGGGCAATGTCCTCAAATATCGGCTCGTAGTAGTAGTAGCATCATCTACATCGCGATATTCTAATCGGTACGTTGCGGGAGCCAAGTACGTAATACATAGCACTTACAGCAGATGATGAAAGCTCGCACTCGACAGATACTGCAAGTAAACTAATGCAGTCACTAATCACGACCGAGGAATCGCGTTTGACTTGACAGAATTATTTTCTGCCAACGATTAACGTATTATATGAATTTCAAACGCCGCGCCGATTAACACCATCAACCACGAGAAATGATAGAGGGAATTGAAACAAGAAAACCAACGTACATTATAGCTAGCAATCAACCAGAGTGAATAATTTGTTTTTGTAATTACTATGCATACAATCATCGCTCCTCGACCATCTTTTTGTCGCGAAACTTATTCACCGGCACAGGATGCACAAACATGAGTACTTAATAAAAGATCAAACGACAATCCAATTTCAATATTTCACTGTTATTTTCGATTCTTTTAGCTGTTTTAGCATTAATATTTATTTTACGAGTGTTTTTTTTTATTATCAATAAATCAATAAAATTTAAAAATCACATCACAGCTCAAAAATTAGAGATGGGAAATATCGATATGGATATCGATAATATCGATATTGCAGATTTTTCAATATCGATATTATCAATATTTTTACCCGGTAGACCGGTAGCTGCTAGTGCTAGAGTAGATAAGAGGATGAGAATGAGACCTGAGACGTGAGACCGATAGTTTTACTTTTACTACTTTTACCAACTTGAATTATTAATATTACCTAGAAATTAGAATTGCTTTCTTTTACAACTTGGGCTACGGAATATCTATCAACTCTTTCATCATATTTTTTTCCCCTTTCAATCAGTAGTGACAGCTGTTCTTTGGGTTATCGAGACCGGACATCATTTACTCCAGCGATTTTAAAAAGGGGTGCTGCGGTGAGTTAAAAATTTGCAAACTGTCGTAGTTTTGTGATTTTTAAAAATTAATAATATTGGAGGAAGTCGACGAAAAATATGATTACGCTTACAACTGTCGCGCAGGTCTGCATCTGCCCATGTGCGTGAACCGAAATTCGGAGGAAATTTTTCGCTCCGATGGAACCTTCGGAAATTGAATTTTTAGCCGAGAAAACGGCGATCGAAGTGATTCCCAATTTCAATCATGCCGGCGTAATCCATTTGATTTCGGGAGACGTGGGTCCATTCAGAGCTGGTCTTCCTTCTGTGGTTCCATTATGGCTCGCAGTCAATTTAAAACAAAGGAATAAATGCAGAATTTTACCTCCCGATTGGATGGACGTCGACAAGCTCGAAAATAAAAAAGAGGAAGAGAAAAGTTCCAAGTAATTTATCGCAGACTAACGTGCCTTTTATTTCGTCTTTTGGCGTGGTATAATCGAATTTATTATGATTATCTCGAACGCGTTTAGGTTCTTTACAAAAATGCCGCATGAAAATTACCTCGAGGTTACGCATTTGCTGCTGAAAGTAGCTAGCGACGATATTAGTCGTGCTGATGAGATACGAACTCTTGTAAAAGTTAGTATCGCAATACGATCGCGTGCAGTCGTAGCGCTTGCTGTAGTTAAAGATTGTGTTTCACTCGCAGGATTTATGGGATATGCGAATATCAAAACTGAGATCGTCGATCGATACTTTCGTTGGCAGCGGAGGAGTGCACGCGTCTTTGAACCATCTTACTCCGCTTGAAATCTCTTCTGTCAGACCTCTGCTTCCTGACGCGTTGAATCTTTTGCAGGCATTACAAGAGGTGGGTATAGGTAGAGGTACCCTACCCAAGTATGACAGCACAGCAGATGCGTGCAATTACCTATTTTCGCCTTTGCCGCGCGCGTCGTTTCTAGTAAGGTTTTTAATCGTATGTACCGTACCTTTTACAATTTTCAGAGTCACGAATCGGACGAGGAAGAAACAACGGATTCTCAAAGTATGGGTTCCAGTCGAAATTCCGCTTCCATATTCAACACGACTAGTTGACCGCACCCCCTCCGCCCCTCACCGCTTTGTTTTAATAAAATGATGAACGTGAAATATCACTCGCGAATATCCTGCCCTGCGCATTGTCGATTTGTACGTACCTACTTGACATAATTGCCGTTCGGCGATACGATTTCGAGAGTACGTCCGTCGCGTCGTCGTCGACTATCGAAAAAGTGCGTATGTTCGATGGCACCTACCTACCTACCAACCTACGTACGCGACAGGAATATTACAAGAAAGAGAACGCCGCCGAATGAAACGAAGACAAAAAATAGAAAAGAAAGAAATTCTGCGAATAATAACATTCATTGTTTGACACAATAAACAGTTATGTAATAAAAATATCGGTAAAATACAAAAGGTTAATGATATTTCTCCAATCTTGATTTTAAAATCTAATCTCAACTCAACAAAATCGTATTACATTAGGTATACTAATAGGTAGGTATTAGTGTTAATGAAAGAGGGCATCTCGCATACATTACAAAGAACGTACATGCGTAAATGTACTTATATACTTACTTACATACGAACACACAGACGGGCGCGCGCGCGCGTAAACGCAATGTTAAACCGTGCTACCGTTACTGGGGTTTTAATTCTTTTCCTATACTGTACGATACGATCTTATTCCAATCAATTTTCGTTCTTGTGACGGGTAATTGTCGACGCAAAGTCTTGAAGGTCGTCTCCGACATTGTTTGATAATTTTCGGTCAAAGCGGTCTGATACTCGTTTTCAGATTCCTCGACAATCTTCATCATACCTTTTACAGCTTGATCCTCATTCTGCGCAATTATCGATAAGTTTAAGTATTCAAAAATTTTCCCAAGTACGTGGTACAATACACGCTAGTACCTACACATCTCGGCGGTAATTATTACATCAAGTATCTTACTTACAATAATTTCAAACGATTCTTTAACTTCTTTGGAGGTGACGAGTTGTACATTACCGTCTTCGTAGTAGTGAACTTGAACTTTGAGAATGCCTTTTATGTCTACCGTACTGCCAACAATTGTGAAAATCCACTGAGACCGCCATCGTCCGTTCCTTGAACAAATAGGTAGAGGTACACCAGCGTTATCGACTCAAATACGAAAACATAGGTACCAAACGACGCGACGCGACGCGACGTAAGGGTGATATTTTCGCGTTGATCTACGGCTAGAATCTACGCGCACTATGTACAGATTTCGGTAGGTACAAATTACAAAACAAACGCAACGCGCTCGACGCGTACACGATACGCAAGAGTACATTGCACCACCTACATGTGTGAAAGCATGTACTTGTACATGTACATACCTACTCTTGTACATTGTACACTTTACATACGTAGACCTATGTATATTGTTCGTAGATAAATACATTATTCGGAAGAGGAATTCGAGATCATCATCTTCGATTGATTAATGATTTCGCCGTTTTTTACACAACTTGGAACGATTAAATACCCAAATAAACACATTTTTAGTTAGGTGCCGTGCCAATCTTTCTCATTCTACTGCTTCGTAGGATGAGAACGTAATTCACTTTACATAAAATGCGGAATTCGAGATCCGCTCTTCGTTCGCCTCCCATTATACTCCACGTTTTTCGCTCTCTCTTCACGAATAACATCGTAGGTAAACTGTTTCTAACGAAATGTCGAATATTGCCCGTTTAGGTATAAAAAAGCTTCGTCAACACTGCAAAGTAAACTGTTCGGTAGGTCGCATTACGCCGGAATGATAAGAGAGGGAGAAAAAGAAAACCTACGATCGGACGAAAAGTAGGTACTGTACTAGGTTTTCCACGATACCTAACGTACAATAGTTGGGGCTATGTGATGCGAGTGCATAATGCGCATGTAGTACACATTGCACCACATTCGACATCAGAAATCAGATACAGTAACTTTCGATAACCGCGCCAATTGATGGCTTGATGGCTGCTTCAACGTCCGACCCGATCCGACCATACCTTTAACTCGGCTCGAGGGAAAACATGCACAAAATGGACTCAACTCTTCGAGCGAAAGAGCTGAAAACTGTTTTATAGCGTCCAAGTTGAACAAACGAATAAAAAATACATACGCATACGTAAATATGAATATGAATATGAATACTATTACGAATCAAACGTAGGTACCAATAATTTTGTGGCTGGAACTGATGGTCTTCGATGCAACCGACTAAAACTGTGGCAGATTCCTGCTTTTTTGCAAAAACGTTACAAGTTCCATGTTTGAAATGATTCGAAGTGTACCCGTTAAACAACGCTTCCAACTCGGTTCTCCACGATTCTATGCTAGAATCGCATTCCCAATCCTGAAAAAAAAAAGAAAAAAGAAAAAAAAAGAAAAATGCATTCGATTAATGGACCGCACCGCACGTCATTATTTTAAACCCTACAAGGCACCGCATAGCAACGCGCGCCAAGGGAATTTCACTCACTCTACCAGTACCAAAGTACCTGGCGCTTACTTCGTAACACTTGGTTCATTTCCAAGCTACGGCTACGATTCTAGTAAAATGTCAAAAAGCCGCTAGTAATGGAACAGATAACGCCCACGCGCGTAAAATGTTTAGCTTACTTCGTAATCGGACGCTTCTTTACGCAGATGATCGAATTTGAATGATTGTTTGGAACGAGGATCGTAAAATCTATTCGAGCCCAAGTCGTTATATTCCGTAATCAAGACGTACTGATCATTGGCTAGTTTAGCCGGTGTTAGCTGTTCTTTATTATAGACGGCGCAAGCACTGCAAACAAACTTGAGTATTATGTACGTACAAGCGAAAGTAACGCGTACCTATCCAACACCTTATTCACCTATGTCCTAGTACACAGTACACAGACACACAATACATACAGTCTATACTTACGTTAGTGTTTCCATTTGAAACATCAATAACATCATTATCAAACGTAAATGTAAATGCAAGTCGAAACGATAATATTGTGTATGTATAATTACAATTGTACATTCGACGAGATATTTTCTCTGGCTTTTTATTACACTTACCTACAGGCGCCTTCTTTCAATAAAATATCGTTGTTTACCAAGCCACGAACATCTGCAAAAGAGACAGATTTCGAGAAAAATGTAAAAAACGCACAGCCGTACATATGATGAAAGTATGTGGAAAGCGGAAAGCGTATTTCTGCACATCGCATCGAATAGGCACTAGGCACATTAATAAAATAAAAACACAAGTATGTATGTATGTGCGTATTGTGGCGATCTAGCGTACCGTTGAAAACTTCGTTGAATTCTCCTGGCGGCGAATGTAAAATGAAATCGGAAATAATTCGCACCTGAAAGTCATACGCAAATGTTCAACTCGCTGCTCTAATGAAAGCTCTTCTAACGAACGAATGCACCAACTATCGTAGGTGATTCGCGCTAACCAACTATAATATAGCAACGTCTCAGTATAGAAGACGTTGACTATACCTAGAGTACGCTACACATATTTATATGTAAATATAGATGTACATATACTCGTATAAACCAGACAAGTCGACGTTGATCGCGTCGACTCGACTTGTTTCATTATGGTTTTAAACGTTTTCAGCAGATGGCAAATTGGCGGAAAGGGTCATCGTTACAGTATGCGTTCGCAAAATGGAAATTAATATGTAAAGAAACGCTAAAAACATGACAATACTCACTTTCTCTTGATCGGATATCGTTTCTTCGTTATCTTCAGCCATATTCAAAACCATTAGCTGCACTATTTTCAAGTACGTGTTATTTGAAATAATTGATTAATTTTTTTGATTACCAAAATCGGCGGAAACGTCCACGGATAATATTATACTGAGATAAGAACGATACCACACAAATCACAATATGTACAGTGCAGCGCAGCGCTACTCGGCGGATGAGGAATATCAATATTATCAACAACACAGCTCTATCAAGTATTAGTTGAATTGAAGAACATTGCAAATTGCGAAAAATATGCAAGACGATGGTAGATATTTTCTGCTGCAATACTTGACGTCGCCCAAATTCTTCACTTTGTTTTTTACAATACCACCATGCAAATTATGCGCATCAGTATCACATTCACATTAAACATGTAGAGTAATATTAGTATATATAATAATGGAACGCGAATATACCAACGGTACCAACGTAGAAACCGCGTAGGAAGAACCAAATTACTCAAAGCACTTAAACTCCAATATTAAATTTCAACAATTACGAACTTGATTACGAATCAACTAAACAGAAAAACTGAGACTGAAAATAAAAATTGTGCTACTGTCTACTGTACAAAGGAAATCGAATTAGTACTGGTTGGTGCACTGGTAGTGTATTGGGAAGTCCACAACAAAGATACGCGCTCTTCAGGTCATCGCTGTAACTGCACCATTATAGGATAATGGAGGATTATGGCCATTACGTTAGCATTGTAGATCATGATTAATTATTATTGATTTAATTTCCACTGTGTTTTTT